>JADDON010000474.1:0-40479 GCA_017140175.1 Fusarium staphyleae | reverse complement strand
GAATTTTCCTATATTTTATTAATTTAATAGCCTAATCAGTAAAGACTTAGCTAAAAGTATTTTCTTAGTTAAGGTTATCTATATAGTAGAGAGAAAGACTTATTAGGTTCTTAGATTAGTATAGAAATAATACTTAGCTTAAGAAAATAGGTTTAATATAAAATCTAGGCTTATAACCTATTAAAGTGAAATATATATTATATATTATAATAATTAAAGAACTAACTATATAGGAGTTATAATAAGTAAAGAGGTAATATCTATAGAGCGGATTAATATTAACCTGCATTTCGATAATCATGCCGTCCAAATGATACTACGGCGGACGACTTTCACTCTGAGTGGAACGCCAGATATCCTGGCAAGTCATCCCAGAGAGCCTTTCCTCACCGTCACACTTAATCGCAGCCCCATCGGCTTCGAGGTCCGCAAATGTGTTTCTGCATAATTCTCATTGGTCTTCAGAACGGCGGGAAGAGCGTCACCTAACTAACATCACTACTATATAGTACTTTTCTGATCACCTTATCTCGAATGTTCGTAAAAGATTGACACGAACATCGCGGTCGTGTAATCCGGAATGGTTGGAGTCAGCTTTATAAACTGAATCACTTGGGATCTCAAGCCTCAATAATATGGATGATCTCAGTGGTAGCTAGAATCGCCAGCAATACTGATCTGAGATGCCTGATGATAGTACATAAACTGCAAATGGTCTTTAGTTCTTCTACCCCATCTTGTTGCTCCTCGAGAGCAACAGTCGCTAGAAAGGCTTCATTCTTAGCCATGGCGCAAGCAGGCTGCTGAGCTTTATACTAACGGTGTCCTCTAGTGCGTGTCTCGAATATCGCTCACCTTCCAACGAACCTCGAACTCAGTTGTTTGAACTCATTAATGAAGTGCTTTCATTTCATAGACGGGACGTCGGACGCTCTCTTGTTTTTTCCTTCCCTTGTCCTGTCTTTGGCGCTAAAAAGTTGCCAAATTTCTTGCTCGCCAACCTTCATTTCACCTAGGATGTCTAAACCGCATATGAATATTCGCTTCAGATCGCCCCTGGCGAGTAGACACACTTAAAGATGACGTTCAAGGGATGTAATCAGTTCATATTTCACGATATAATGTCATCGAGTAGTTGGACACCTGGCACTTGTGATTCATGTTAATGATGCCTTGCACCTGTAAGATTGTTGAATAAGCTTCCGTCTATTCGAACAAACAGCTGGAAGATACTCCACCATTCGAATGTTCTGCTCCTTGAGGCCTTGTGTAATGAAAAGAGCAAATTCATACTTGGTGGATCCTCCGTTCCCCTGAGGGTTACAGGCTCCCCCGGGCTTGCCGATACTTAAACCAGTGGATTTAAGTATACATCCTTGTTTGGTGATCTGAACTTGCACCACGGTGTCCTTTTTGAGCCAGACAAACCTGAACAAGGGACAACTCAAGCCGTTAAGACTGCCGTCCAAGGCATGTTCACGAGAAGAGTGCCAATGTAACTCCATTGGTGCCAGTCACAAGATAACTATGCCTTTCAACCCACAGACACAATAAATTAAAATCTCGTTCCAGAACTTCATTAGGGTCGTTCAAGGCGAGCCAAAAGGGGTGAAGATGCTCTATGTGCAAACTACCCTTGCGAAGCACACCAGCTCAAATTAGGGTAGAATCTAGAGCAAAGCCTCGTCTACGTCGACGAGCTGCAGGGATAAGGAGTGATATGTAGTAAGAATACCAGAAGCGAGAACCTGGCGTGGAGCTATAGCGATAGTTCTTTATTTACTTGGTCAGACCAAGTCCATAATGAATGGGGGCCGGTAGGTGTTAGTCTAAAAGGTTCATACCGCGTCACTGACACAACATTATTAATATACAGTAGAGAAACGCAGCTAGTGAAACTAAGCATGTTTTTCAGGTTAATATGGAGCAAAACAGCTTTTGTGGGAGATGTATGGCTTTCTAATGATATCGCACTCTATTCACAAGGTTGCATGCGGTCTCCAGCAAAGACAGTTAAGATCCCTCTAGTCGCCAGTAAATCATGGAGACAACCAATGTGTGACCCTTTTTCTGCAGCACATGTAATATTACCCTATGTATTGTAGTATTTGCGTCATGCAAAAATTATATGAAAACTGGTGAATGTCCGCATTGGTCTTGGGATACGGAGTTGTGATCACACTCGCAGGTGGTAGCCTTTTATTTGATGCCATTTCCCTCTCCAGAGACACAGTGTGATACAATTTTAAGTGCCAGAGAAACATTGAGGTGCATCGTCGCAGCTGTAGCTCTGGTCGCCTGTAGATCTTTGCCAAACTTGTTGTTGAGAGATGATGGAGAGAGTAGTGCTCCTTAGCCATATGACATGACTACCGCCGCCTCACCCCAAGCCATTTGGGTTTCATTGATGGCTTGGTTTCATTGATGGCTAACTGTGTGGTGCGATTCTCGTCGCTGTCGCTTTATCTTCCTTGTCTTATTTGGAAAGGATCGATATCACATTCATTCAGATCCATACATATTCGCCTTTGGTCGAGTTCTTGCCTGTGTCGTCATGTCTCGAGCTTGCACTTACGTCACGGTTCAGTCTCTATTATATACTAGGGCACTCTCGCGCTCGCTCTGCCTCACTATTTTTTCGCGTTTCTTGTTGCAAGGGCCTCTCCAAGCGAGCCCGAAACCTCCCCCTCCCAAAAGAGTCGTCCACGTCACCTTCTAGGCCCCAAGATCAGCGCCCTCAACATTTTGGCGAAGTGTCCAATTGTGTGAGTTTGGCGGGAGGCGAAGAACATAGACTGGAGCTCTGGCTGCTATTGAGCCACAGCGTTCGCTTTTGAACCTGCACTCTCTGTGTCTACGCTGATATCATGAGCTGCTGGTGATTCCGCAACAGTAGTTGACATGCTCGATAAGTAATTCGGATTATCACTGCAGACGGATTCGAGCTTTATACACACATATACACCCCTTGCACTTCATCAGTGCTCTTGTCCGAGATGACAGCAAGCTACTTGACTACCCTTTCAATTGAGTGATCGAAGTACAGTTATGAGGCAAATGAACAGTCTTGGTTTGTGTTCGTTTGGTACTGATGTTGTGGGGCACCACAGTCCCATTCCTCGGTCACCCGTGCCGTCGCAGTATATGCTCCGACATAGTATCATTCCTTGGTCTAGTAACTTATATTGGTACTGACTTGATTCCTTTACAGAGGGCAGAGATTAGTCGCAAAAAGAAAAAAGAGCGGTAGTTATTAGTAAAACAGCACAATATAAATTATTTACAAATTGTGGCAGTATATTGACACATGAGCAAACATCCGATATACTGCCCAGACACAAGAATAGCACAAATCCCATAACGAGCTCGACATTAGGTCAACGCGAGAACAATTCAAATCAAGAAGAGCAATTTTGTCTTTTGCTCTACTACGTCTTGCCACGTCACTGTCATTTGCGCGATACTGTAGGGTAGCGCATACTCCAATTAACTTGAACTTCAACCGCTAGGCAAAGTACAGATATGAAGTGAATTCCATGGCGAGTTTCGTATTTTGTTTTTTTGAAAGTGACTTTAGTAAATTGGAGAATCTCGCCTTCACTTTCGACGCTTTGGAAAAAGCCACAACTGTTTGCAACGCGATCAGCCGGCTTCATTCGACTAACATGGGCTGCAGCCACCACGGCGCGCGGTATCAAATTACGGATTGAGAGCACTATTTTTCTGGCGACTTACAAATACAGATTCGAGTTTTATTCTAGACTGATATTCACAAACTTGCCAAAGAAATTTACATTCTTTGACAGTCTCGCCATCAAACGAAACTCGTTCATGGTGGTAAGGGGTGTGAATCAGACGAAGGGTACCAGCTGTGCGAGAAACCGTTGCAGTTCTTCTGCTAGACCTCGTTGCACGCCGCCTTTGGTTCTCTTAGCTTTGGCGAGCTGAAGCATATTCTAGGCGAGTTTTTGCAGCTGTCAGTAACATGAGGGGTCCCAAATAGTTTATTAAAATCACTTGGTGAGTGCTCGACCTGCTTTTTAAGCGATATGGTATTCTCAGGTGTCCTTTGGCCTGAGACGGACATAAATGTAGTTGAAGAGTAAGGAAGAGAGCGAACCAGTTGCGTGTCGGTAGTATTTGCGTCTACAAGACGTATAGGCTCTCGCAAAGCAGGCTTCATAATCTCATCAGCTCTTCTAATCCACTGAGTTGCATTATACAACGTGGTTGGTTGAATCTGCGTTTATGGTTGGGTAGTGTGTCTTGATAAAAAACCGAGATTCCAAGCTTGGCTAGATGATAGGAGATAAACACTACATACGAAGCTTGAAGAGCCCTAGAGATATCGGACGAGGTGAAGAGGCTATATGTTTTCAAAGCGGGACATAGGTCATCACCTTTGACGGAAGCAACATTTTTCATGACAAGCAAGAAAGGTGACCTACCTGCCATGATAAGCTCGGCCAGCCTCGCACCCAGGTAGATGCGTGAACAAAACGGCAGGATGATTTTCCTGGGGTAATGCCACGTAACATCGGAAGTCTCTTAATCCCTTTGCTTGATGATCTGTTCTAAAGCAGACCATCTTGATTCCATAGAATGGGAAGTTTTGACATTTAATAGCAACCTTCGATTGTTGTCTTGCGAGCTGAGATTCCCAGAAAATAAGGAGATATGGCAAAGCAAGGGGCGATCTGAGAAAACGTCAGCCAAAAAGCTCTCCCTCAGCGAGTTACCGGGAATTCTGATCTCCATCTTGGTTCGTGGCCGGCCTGAGCTAGGTGTTACAACCCGCAGTCTAAGTGAAGTAGGACCTTCCTTACACAAGACGTTCTCCCCGTCGGTAAATGGGGAAAAGAGAGGTGCGGTGATGGTGGCCAAGGATGGTCTAACTGTCATACAAACGTCGTCATGGTCAGCATGATCACCTGGGTCTCGAGAATCAGTACTTTGGCAATTATTAATAGCAGATAAAATGCAGCGCTCTACCCTGACTTAGCTCAATATAGATGTCTAGTCCAGCTTGCTCGGCGCAGTTTGGCAAAAACACTCAGAGAGAAGAAGCTCAGACCTCTAGCATAGTGACTAGCATCCTGCTCATCGATATTGGCGATATGAATAAGCTCAGGAGCGTTTGTTAATAACGGAAGAGTACCTCAAGGATTGAACTCCCGTTTGATATGACATGGGTTTGGGGGCCTGACATATCGAGGTTGAAGCTGGCAAGCATACAACCCTGATGCACGAGCCTTGCAATATCTGCAGCAGGTTTGATGTCCTGCTTGTTCAATCTAGTATTTCGAGTAAATCATCTACCCGGAGCGTATCTCTGGCAGCCTTAGCAGTTACTCCAAAGATGTAGGGTGTATTGAATCAGTCACGGACGATGTATTCAGCCGAAACTTCGCAGCATCAAGCACAACTACTCACGACGCATTGTTACCAACGCATATACGTGGTCTAGATTTCGCACAAGGGCATTCCCTACTATAGGATGTTGTTGGATATCGAAACCCGAGGATTTTTCGCTCATCCCCCGAAGTCTATCAGGCCGCATCGAACATGTTAGGAAACCGAGTTATACCGTGCGGCGTTAGGGTAGACATGTTTCATCTCACCTCGTGTTGCCAGCGGAGCAGTGAAGCTTTAGGTTACCATCAACGATGTGTAAATCCTCTTTCTGGACACCCTGCCCGATGCTTAGGTGGAAGATAATAGTCTGATTCTTCTACCTGCTCTTATTTAGTAGCTCACGAAACGTGGCGAAACAGTCACTGTGTTAGTGTTGTCGGACAAGTCTGTCGCAGAATGTAGATAAGGTGCGCTCTGGAATTGCTGGCCACTTTTAGCATTCTGAAACTCTGCATTAAACAAGCATTGCCATCCTTGGACGGCGATCTCAATCTCAAATACTAAACATATGACAGCATCAAGAGGGAAAATGCGGGTCAAAGAGTGCTCCAATCAATCCTGCAAAGCTAGACATCCGGCCCATTGACTAGTAGCCTTGAGAGACCCGCCTTACTCAGTAGCTTGCTGTTGAGAAACTCTTGAGTTTCAGAGAGAGATAAGTTGACGCTGACAGTGAGGTTTCTCCGTAGAGGCACTCCTCAAGGCGTTCAACCAGGAAGAAGGTTTAAATAAACTGATCAGGATAGGCAATTTAATCTATCAGAGCAAATCAGACAAGATAGTTGATTGCTTGGTGTCGATCTCGAGAGAACTGCGGTGAATCGCGTTTGATTCCAGCAATATATACCCACCTGGCGATACTTTCATGCAAAGATCAACAGAGATTCAGCCGCTGAGACAAAGCATCCCACAATGATGAAGCAATGGGGATGCCGCAGGATCGACTTTAGTATTCTTGGAGACTCTACTTATGTGTTACAGAGAGACAAACCAAACGGGTAATTCAATTTACGAAAAAATAATCGATCGTGGGTTTCCAGCAAGCTTTGAAACAACAACGTATCTGATTTGATATCTATGCATGCGATATGATTAGAAATGATATGATGAAAGGGCTAAGTCAGCGTGTATTTCTGAAGTACAATAGCTATAGTTTCATGTTTGATAGGTCTTATATCAAGGGATTGATTCAAGAAGCTTCTGAAGGCGTTTTGTTTGACACCCATTAATATCTACATGTATCTGTGGCATTAACTAATGATATCCAAGCGTAAAATGACAGTATCTTAGCCCCTCGGATGTGGTTCTATCTGGCAGGGCTTTTACTCACGGGCTCGTCCAGCGGTCAACCTTTCGGTGATATTAAGGCATGGGTGAGCAGCCATCGTTAGAGGTCAAGCCATGAGTCAGCTCGAAAGGTCATGAGTAACCTCGAGCACCTCTTGCTGCCTCAAGAAGTACTCATGGGCAGTCATTTGTAGTCGTGGGTAGTCATATGTAGTCATGTGCGGTCATAGGTAAGTAGTCGTGACCACTCATGAGTATCCATTGGCGAAACATCTTCCAGTCTGCTATTTTCAAGTCACTGATTTTGGACTGTGATCTTTCACACGTGCTCCATCGTGTATAACTAAAATTTTCTCTCTCAAAGGCAAGATTGTCCCACAATAATAAGGAGCACAGTTTCATCTTCATATATTAAGTATGATAGATGCATACTCCACACTACTCGAGATAAGCCGCCTTTTCACACTAAAATTCCAACCTCTTGTTGGCGGCTGGGGGATGAATGATTCCCAAACTAGGCCTGATATGATTGTCAGTACAATGTGTAAGGATATATAGGAGCTTCAATGAAGTCTGCACAGGGAAGGGTCATTTTCGAGACTCGCCACTGTATTGCAGACTACTTCCTGTCAAAGTAGAGGATAATTCACTATTAGTAATACCACTATGCATCACAGAGGCCTCAAAACTGCCAGTCGTACTGGAAGCTGACGACTTGCCCCAGAATAAGGGTAAGCTTGGCAGAAACCACTCGCGAGTAGAAAGGAGACTTGGAACTTGATGAAGTTGCCCGAAACCCCGGAGTCTCCGAGGACCAAGAGTATTTGCTGCACTTAGGTGTGGCTACAATGTGTAATCCCGCTCAATGGTTTAGCATGTCCTGTTTCTTCTGAACAACTTATAAAGGGGCAACGGCTTCCAAAAACACCCCGAGATGATGTCCAAAGTGGCAGAGCCGGTCAGTTTATGTAAGATACGAATTGAAGCAGAGTAAAGTACCCTATGTAAGTGGTCGGAGTCAACAGGTACGTGTGTTCATCTTAGAACATGCTCTATCAGGGCATCTGAAAGTGATCGTGGAGCAATCAGTGCCCATTGTTTTGGTGCCCAACTAGGGTTAAGGGAACGTGGCATAATTATCCATCCAGGTGATAAGTTTCGTCTCTCTTCTGCCTCGATAATGACCGTTCTAATCTTCTACCACGCGTTCTGCCCTTACTGGCAAGGATTTTGAAATCAAGCTGGGAGTTTTCTCTCACTCAAACGTCATTACTCTATTGATTAGCATCCGAGGGATGGGTCTTCTGCATTTTGCATCTTCCGCAGGGCGACGTGTGCCCATCGATAATTCATTTCGATACGGCCAAACCATGGATTCGATGCACGGGCCTCAGCTACGGTTAACTCCATCATATACCCTGCAAGCAACACATTTTGAGAAACAAGTACGACCCAAAACAAAACTAGTATTTTCAGGTCTAGAGGTTCGACAGTGAAACTATACGTAACCGAATCTTTGACAGGGCAGAATCAGCGGGCCAGCGAATGGATCAAAGCACGGGGACGTCATATATTACAAAAATGACTGGGTAAGTCGCGCCCGTTTTGGGAAGGTAGAGGACTAGAAACTCCCTTGCTCATCGTCAAAATAAACTTACACCAGCATGGCTCGCTTTTGAACAAGAAGTGCGTACCAATGCCTTATATTGTACTTGGAGTCTACTTGCTACAAAGTCAGCCGAGGCTGGTGTATCTAACTGCAGTTTCCATCGTTTACTGATAATTTAGCTGGGTTTGAAGTGCTTTAGTGTTTAGTGGTGATATCTTCCAGCATTAGTGACTTGACACCCGGCACGAGCCAAACGTGTAGGCTGAGTTGGGCTTGGACTTGGTGCCCGAGACACGCTTTAGCTGTCATCTTGAACAGACAATCTCATGTTTCCGCTGCAGAGCCACATTGATGGGTGCCGGAGTTTGATGGTGTAACCATAGTACGGTAAATATCCATGTCGAACAAGTCAAGTTAATGATGATGCACGTCTCCGGACTCTCCTATATTTCTCTTCTGACGTTACTATAACTCGTACAACATTTAGGCCGGGCCCTTTCGTCTTACTATTATTGTAGGTCACTACTAACTGGATCAGTCGCTGACATTTCATGGCCAACAACTTCCAAGCAACAGTTTGGATCGATGAAAGCATGAGCCTATCCATCCCTTGTCCTACCGGTCTTTTTGTGACGACAAAGGATAATCCATGTCAGGTCACGTGGCAGCGTTGGTCATGGGTTGATTTCTTTGTTCTTGCTTGATCTTTTTCACAACAAGTCTCATCTTTCTCACCCTCTTCTTGCTGGGTTACTCAACAGAAGAAACTATCACAGAACTACTGAGCTTGTACGAGCGAGCCCAGAGCCTCCGTGACCCTGCACTTACTTCACTGGCGTGAAAAGATTATTTCTCGCAGCATTTGAAAACCAATACGCATCGTTCCGCTTTTCAAGGTATCGCGTCGCCTGACCCCTCGTACTATATAGCTCGCCTTCCTTACTAATCTATACATCAGCTCCAGGTTCAACTCTCTACTTTTTATCATGCCGAGAAACCCGCCTTTGCGACTCTGGCCAACTCGGACTCCACATCTTCATGCCCACCAAGTCACGCAGAACGACCAAAACAGCAGAGACGGCCATCCTTTTGTGGTTGACGACAGTGATGAGTCCTTCTTCTACAACACTACAGCTCAATGCCAACCGCCCCAAGTGGACCTGGTCGGTGACTCCAACATCGAAGGGGCCGACTCTCTCGCCAAAGAGATTGCGGATCTTCGCAGAATCATCGAAGAAGCTACTGCTGGACTCAGAAGGCTCAGCGAAGCTCAACGGCAGCGACGCGCCGCGATTCGTGACATCGATTCCATCCTAGAATGGTTGAACCTGCGGAGAGAAGCGACCCAGGTACAGCGCTGTCTCCACCAGTACCTCGACCGACTTCTTCCTCATACTGTTACACCGGGAGAGCAAAGGGCATTCCGAGCTTAGGCAGCTCGGGAGTCCGAAGCCCTCCGACGCCAGGTTCACGAAGCAGAATCGTTGCATATGTGGTCTCGACTGCGATACAGAGTGGCTACTGGGTTCGAGGATGGCTGTGTAGAGTATGGTGTACGCTTGCAGACTATTCAACGACTCCATAGACAGCTCATCAGGAAAGAGGAACAGGGAGCTCAGGCGGGTCAACATCTAGCCTTGAGTGAAAACGTGTTCTAGCCTAGTGGGCAGCGGGGAAGAACCCGGGCATAGATAGGGCACTGGCTAGATATGTGCCACGATATTCTGGCCAAAACAATCTAAGCCCAAGATCATCATGCTCAGTAGATAAATCCCAGTTCTAATGCGAAATACCTTTGTTAAGACCTTGTCTCAGCAACGGCTTCAGCCTTACGGCTGTAATATACCTCAGCCGGACTGTACTCGTCTTTTTCTCATAGTTAACTGGGTAGTGTAAGTTTGCATTGAAGCTGCAAATGCAAAGTTCACGTTGATGTATAACAGCAGTCTCACGGTCAAGCATGACTCTGGACTTTGAGCGGTTTCCACTGAGACTGAAACCTGTGATGTGGAACGCCAGATGAATGTAATAAAGACGGTATAGAATTATAGAGAATCTCTTTACAGGAGAAGAGAAGCTTTTAAACTGTGAAGTTACTGCAGTGGGCAGTGAGGGACGCATATTCTCGTAGACTTTCCTTAGATGGCAAGTGAGTACTACATGTATTGTCTCGGCTCTTGAGATTTCTTGAAAGAATTGATCTCTGCTTCTAGTTCACTAAACAAATAAAAGCTTCATGTCATCCATTATGATGCCCCAAGTTCCTTTCACTATATCCTGGTAGCCCTCAATTACCCTTCGTGACCCTAAATATTGGATCGAAGAACACTCTCAGGCTCGGGTGTAAGGCCCATCTGCATCAGCTCCATCTCTAGGGCACGAATTCGTAAGTCCAAAGTGGCCAGGTTCATCATGGTGTCTCGCCATTCCAAACTGAGCTGCCGGTGTATTGCTAGTTTGTCTGCCCCAGGCTGTGCTTGTGTATCCCGACTGACAGGCTCCTGCATGATAGACGGAGAGACATGATCTGAACCAGGCAGCTGCTGCTGATACTCCTGGTACTGCAGATGCCGTTGGTGGTAGTGTTGCGGGATTGCTGGCGGCGGCGAAGACACCAATGGCATAGGAAGAGGACCGGCAGATGGCTGTAACCCTGTTGATTGCGGAGGAGTAGAGTGAGCTGGATGATATTGAGGCAGCGGTTGCGGCTGTGGAGCCGAGGTTTGAGCAGGAGGATGCTGATACTGCTGATACGACTGCTGCACTACAGGTGGAGAGAGGTGGGCAGGTTGAGCCACCGCTGGAGAGATGGTATTGGGCGGATATCCAGGAGAGGAAGCCGTGGCTGGAGCCGGCACTGGTACAGTAGGGTGTGTAGGTGCCGAGGCTGGATAGGGCGGTTGAGTTGGGGGTTGGGTCTGACCAGGATAGTGAGGGATGGTCTGAACAGCATGCTGAGGATGGGTTGGAGCTAGGTGGTCGTATGTGTTCTGGTCAGATCTGGACTGCTGGCCTGGCTGATTCACCGCCTGTTCTAGACGCAGTCAGTATTACAAGGCCCCAGTGTAGATAGCTTCATTGCTTACCCCACTGTACCTTCTGCTCGTTCCACTTCTTCTGAAGAGCCTCCTGAGAGTTGGGGTATGAGGTCATAAAGTCCTCAGCCTTAGTCGGAAGGAGAGACAACTTCGAAAGATCAGTCAACTGCGAAGACATGATGAGGGAGGGCGAGCAGAGGCGAAAATGCAGGATGCTTGGTTCGAAAGAGTAGCCAAAGAGCAGGATTTTGACGGATAAAACCAAGAGAAGTGGATGTGAAGACGAGGAAAAAAACGCAGAAACACAAGGAGAGGGTGCGGTGCAGTTATATCGAAAAGAGAATCACTCTTCATCCCTCAAGCACGGCACCCAGTTGCCTATTTGCTCTTCAACACACATCCAACAGTCTTTGTCTAAGTCTTGGCCAGTAAAACTGGCATATAATGGTCCCACTAAGCCTGACCTTTATTCTGCAAACTCATATCCTAATACGTTTGTTTGTCCCGTCCGGCAACTCCGAGCTCCTGTCTCTCATATCCCACTTTAAGTCGTCACGCTGCCCCTCAACCCCTGTTCCAGCTCTTCCCGCAAATGTCCATCAGAGACTCCAGCCGCTTTGACCCGGATACATCCCTGATCTTGTGAAGCACCAGGAGCATGTAGACTTCGGCCAGTGCGGGTGTCAGTAAAGCATTTGCCACAAGATCCAGCTGGCGCTCCTCTTCTGTAGCCAGTCCACGTCCCTGATTAATGACTCTGGATTTTCGCTTGGCCCAAGCCAGAGTAATGGCATCGCGAGCCTCATTATGCAGAGAGTGCCCCAAACGCACCCATTCATTAGGCTGTTCGAACGGACGAACGTTGGGGTCCAGACCCAGCAGTTCAAAGAATGTCTCCGGCTGATGAGCTGGATGACTCATATAGGCACTGTAATGGATGTGACAGATATCCTGCAGAGCTGCAGTGGCTGCGCTATTTATGGCAGATTCTGGCATGGCCATCAAAGGGGTTGATGGTTTGCCAGATAAGGCGTTGAGGAGAAGACCAGCTCCAAAGGCAGTGAGGATGCTGGCCAATATGACCCATTTTCGGACTGCAAAAGCCACAGGGCCACGACGAGTTACTGGTAGAACCATGGTGATGCATGTGAATAAGAATATTCTGCGTGCTGTCAACGTGTATAGATACTAAGGCCTTCGTGCACGTTGACAATGATAAAGTCAATGGTGTTTGCAGAGCAGCATGCGACGCGGTAGATGATATCAACATCTCTGACTGGAGATGCCTGGGCTCTTAAATAGCAGGATGTTTGTTCATCCGAGATTAGGTCCAAGTATACCGACAGATGTCGCCTTCCTTGGCTTTTCGTCTTTTTTCCTCATCTCGTTCAAATGTTCCGGATATTTCCCATTAGAGACCCTTGTCTGATGTGCGGTGGTCTTTGCAGCGAGCATGCTCAAAGTCGTGATGGGTGTCCGGGTGGGTTGACCGAAAGTCTTCCAGCCGTGCCTGACACGCTGAAACTTGGGCGCAAGAACAAAGGAACGACCATTCCAGCCCAGTATGAGCCGTCAACTCACTTATCCAAAGCCACAACGGGTGTACACGGCAAGTGTCTAGCTGTGAAGGCCAGGTCGTTAGGCATCAAGAGTCAAAGAACTGAAATACCAGTATGCAGCCACTTATTATAGCCTATAAATCCCCGTGGGTTTTGCAAGGGGTTGAAGACATGGGTGCAAGAACTCAAACAGCGTAGAGGGGATTCCACTTGAGCAAGAGATCTGGAGGGATACGAGATGTTTCGGACGAAGAAAGACATCTAGTTCATAGCATGAAAGAGGCTGGAGCATGAGAAGTTTCCGTCTCACCATACATTCATTGACATCACCTACTACGACGGGCTTTGCTCTACTCGATGCATTGAAGTCTTGAATACTACATGACTAGGGGATGGTTAATGTGGGAGTAGCAAGCTCATGTGGCACGAGAACGCCACCATTCATGCGAAACAGTACCGTCATCAGGGGCAAATTAAGCGGGCTGGAGTTATGTTTGGATGACCTTTCAGACTAATTAACCAAGGATGCTGGAAAGTTGACGAGGCAAACATTCTTTGACCAAGGAGTCAGTTACTGAAGCCTACAATCACTCTACAATATGCACAGGACAAAGCATCAAGATGCGGTGTGCGCTGCTTTGGTCGCAAACAGCAGTCACCAGATACTTGACGAAAAAGAAGCTCCAATGGTGGAAACAGCTCAACGAGATAAAGTTGGCATCGCGACTTAGTACACCTTTTTAGTCATCAACAGACATGCCATTTTCTTCATCTGTCATGTCTCACGCCCCTTATTCTGAAGACATATCTCGGTCACTAGGAAATAACACCACAATATCCAGACTACGGCGTCCCACAATCACTATACATCCCCGACTCAACGTTCGTCTGACCCGAATGGCTCGCCAGGCTGACCAAAATAAGCTGGAAGATCATCGGAGGAAGCTTCGTGACCTCCAGCGGTTCTACAATGAGCTAAAGAGCGATATTGCGATCAAGCTCGCCAAAGGCCTGGAGAAGGAAAGCCTCATCGCAAAGATCGAATCGAAACCCAATGTGCTCGCTACTGCAACGAGAGTAGCTCCTTTGAGAGCCAAAGGAAGACAAATTTCTGATCTGGTCAAATACCCTGCTGAGTGGTGCACCAATGCAAGAAGCTTCACATCCTCGTGGTCACACATTGAGAAGTGGGCTGCGGAATTCGATATTCTGGAGCCCGCTGAGCCGGTTATCAAAGCAGGCATTTTTGCGAATGAAGAAGCAATTGCAGAAGAAGACACGGTCAAGGGAAGGGCTACTCCTGACGCACAACCGATCGGAAAACCCAAGATCCTCAGTGCTCTTGAACATACTCGTAGGCAGATGGGCAATGAATCACCAGAAACTCCCGAACAAACAACAATCACTCGCTCAGATAATCCAGAAACCGCAAAGAGTGTCCCTACAGAACCTTCTGCTACAAGATTTCGTCATCCCGCTGCGGCTGCGGCGAGAAACAAGCCAGCCATTGCCAGCGGATCAAGCACTCAGAAGCCGCAGGTCCTCGGAACCAAGGGATATCTTTACGGACCACCTCGTCACGTTGCAGTTGATATGCCGTTGAGACAGAACCCTGGTATCTCGGCATCTTCGCCTCCACGGGCCGCAGAGAAGAAGAGACCTCAGCCAGCGTCAACAGACACGGTAAAGTCTAAGACTGTCGAGCCGATTTTGTCCGACTCCTCCAAAGTCAATGCCACCGTTCAGTGTGTCAGAAAGGATATGACAGCCCAAGAAGGTTCTACTGCGGCTCATGAGCTACCACTGAGGCCTTTAGAGGAGCCAACAGACTTGCCACCAGCCCCCAAGCAACCCTCATACGAAGATATCGCTGGCATGTATGAATGGTGGGTGACCGGCCATAACCGGAGAGTCATGGAGAGGCGCATGTTGGAGAAAAAGGGATGATGAAACAGGCTAGAACATGAAACTCAAGCTGAGAGAGATGCAGGCCAAACCATGAGATAGTACACGCAGGGCTAGAGTTGTGAGATATGGGATTTTGAGATGGGTATCACTGTTCGTGGGTCGTATTGTATCTTTGATTCTACATAGAGCTTTCTTGGGCAAGACAGATGCAAGAAAACATGGACAAGGAGGAACATCGAACATTTACATTGAGTGTCTCACATGTGAAGAATACACCTCATCATAAAATACATCGTCGTCTTCGCTTGGGCGGCTGTGCCATTGTCTTAACCAATGTGGCTGACCGTGGCTGATATCAGCGAGGTTGATGTATCATATAGCCACCTAGCATCACTCTAGCGGTCAAAGAACCTGATCAAAGACGTTGGAAACACCGGTATCGTAGTTCTACCTGAAAATTGTTTCATCCTGAATATGTGACAACGAGAGGATCAAGGCAGTTCGAACAAAGAGGTCATACTCCTCTACACCAGCGTTTTGCTGTCCTTCAAACTTGAGCCTACCTTTTGGCCCGAAGAACAATGCGCTTGCAATCTCCCAGTTTCAGTCTCTCCTTATCGAGAAAGCCGTCGCGCCGTCTTTTATTTGCCCAGAAGGGTAAAAGGTCGCAACATTACCGTTATTAAAACCATGTAATCACTTGAAGCAGGCCAACCTCTTTTTGCTCTTGACTTTCACACTCCCATTCCTAGCAAAGAATATTGTTCCATCCATATCTACCGTGAAATAGAGCTACCAGCACCTCTCACCGACGCATGCTACAACATGGACTTTGCTGAGTTCTACCGCGAAGCAGCCCGTCGCAAGAAGGAGGAACAGGAGAGGCTGGACCAACAGAACTCGCCACCGACGCCTGCGGCCGCTGTTGAATCTCAAGGCGTGTTTCCTACCACTATACGCGGCGTCGAGGATCAACATATTTCATCGAATCTCCCACCCGAGGCTGGTCCGCCTGTGGCCTTGACCCAAGATTGCCAGTCCGGTCGCCCTCATGCATACTCCTCGAAAACAACAAACAACTCTTGTGATAGTCTCCACCTTGATGATGAGCCGCTGCTAGTCCACAACAAAGCCCTCATCAAACCTGAACCCAGTGGGACTGTAAGCCAGTGGCTGAGCAACGGTGCCATTGTTCCAGCTGGAACATCTGGTCAAGACGGTGCAGGCAGCACCACAACCATCTTCAACATCAATTGCCCCGGAGGCAGCATTGATATGAGACAACAGAGCAGCCATCAATCTTCTATGACTCATCTACGTTCAGATGCGCCGAGTATCCAACAGGACCGACTTCTGTCTCCTCCCAAGGAAACCATCCCGGAAGCCAATGACGAACCTACTGGCAGCCCCAGAGATGGACCAAATATACCGACCGATCAAAACAACAGAGTCTCAACGACCTTAACCGAAAAGGGAACTGCGGCAGAGATTCTGCAAAGTCTTGGATCAGGGGCCGGTTTTGGTCTTCGCTTTCTCTTAAACTTCACATTATCCCTGGTGTTGAATCATACAGTGCTCTTCTCACTTGGCTTCATCGCCATTATTGGTTTAGTATTAAACCTTGTATTTGGTCCAGATAACGTTGCCCTTGTCTCTTCAACAATGTGGAAACGCTTGGTTGAAATGTCTCCCAAGTATTCGTCCTACTCGGAGAGTCCACAAACACAAGGCGCCGCTCGAATGGCCAGAAATGATCTGGGAACAGCGACTCTATCCTTTTGCCGGCCCGTTCCGACGGAAGAGACGGACTTGATGCCGATTGGAATCGACAGTTGGTGGCAAAGCGTCAACAAGTATCGCCCGGAGATTGCCACTGGTGCTCTCGAGGAGTACTACATGAAAGGAAAAGACGACGCAGAGATATTTAGAGAGTTTAACGAGCAATTCGTTCAACAGATGGAAACAGAGAGTACTCAACAATATCGGCAACTGATCGTCCTGATCAGTGATATCGAACTGGCTATATCGCATCATGAGTCTACTGAGCGTCAACGGAGTTGGTGGTCTCGGGGTCAGAACCTTGAGAGTCTGTCCGATGACTTCAAGCAACGTCTCTTGCACATCATAGACGCCATTGTTCATGCACGTCAAGGTGATGTGAGGAAGGTCAGTAACGTACTGCCCGAGAGGGGCAACGTCGCCGGCATTTGCAAGGCTGGCAGAAAAGTGAGAGACCTCCCTGGTAACTCAGAAGCTGTCAAGGGTATCCAAGCTGGATCGAATCTTCTCTGTTCCAGTCAGCAGCGTACAGAGACGCGTTGGAGAGAAGTAAAGGAAGCGATCAAGGATGTAAGCGCAAGAACTCCTGTGATGGGCTTTTCTAATATCAAATTAGTTCAAATTAAACATGAGAAACACTCGTTACATGATCAGCCAGCCGACGCCAAGATCACAGTTGCCACAATCAGCTTGTCGACACGTTTGTGATCATGCCAAGAATGTCATGCGTGCGTTGGACAAGTTGGCAAAGTTGGGCAAGAAGGAATAATGGACTAAGAGCCTGAGAGTAGTCGAAGTGGATGTCTGCACCTTGGGAGATCAGATCTTGTTCCGCATGGCTGTCGTCAGGTTTCTTTTAGTGATGGCTCTATTCTCATGCTTGATCTATTAGCACGTATGTCTTGAGGCCGGCGTTCGCGAGGAAAAAGAGTCATTTGGCGTCAGTCTGCTCGGATAACTCAGTTTTAAACGAATATTGAAGCGCGGAGAATGGATTGTAGCTTAGAAATATTGTGTTCTTGTATGTTGTCACACTTAAATGAAGTTTTGCATGATCTAAGCCATCAGATTTGTCACTTTGGATGTGCAACCGACTTACTCCAACACTCTGCTGGGATAATAAGCAATTGTCTTGTCTCGTGATACTCACATAATGCATCACATTGGTGTCTTCGAGAAGCTTGAACACAGTTATCCCCCTTCGTTTCGTGGGTCTTTTTGGGATCCCGACGATGGGCCCGATTCTACTATTATTCACCTGGCCCTTTTAGACCATACCACCAGACAGTGGTAATACAGCGTAGAACTCTCTTTCCGATAATACAAGGCAACAATCTCCGTAGAGAATATACGTGGCGAAGTTGTTGGAAGACTCGATAGAAATGGAGTCATCAGTCTCTATAAGCGTCGCTTTCTCTCCATTCGTCTATCACTATAATAGCCTTGCTCTATCCAACCTTTATTTTCTCCTCAATACGTCTGCAGTTCTGAAATAGTCCTGCTCGTCATTTCTGGGTTAGTTCTTTATCATAATATCATCGAATTGAAGATTTTCTTCCCCACCTAGGGCCTTAGCATGTGGAATTACAGGCAAAGGGGATATACAAGCTTCAGAGGCAGGGATAAACGACGTATCTGAAGCTAGAGATAATGTTTAACGTAAGACTATGAAAAGGGGGCACTAGGTACTGCTTTTTGTGCGTCCTCATTCTGTGTATCTCATAATCGCCATCCAACGTTGCAAAGACATTCATCTCTCTTGCCTGACAAACAAGCTCACTTAACTAGCTTTGAGTTGCTCAACAGGAAATGCGTAACTCATTGAGCGGCCCAATTACCATCGAAGGATAGAAAATACAAATAAAACAAGCAAGACATGTTATATCGTGGTATAAAGCAAACACTTTCCCTGGCCGCATGAACAGACATGGAAGAACACGCTTTCGAGCCCAGTTCAAGAACGCATTGTGGTAGCACCACTCCAGTACCAGGCCATAGCCGCAAAGGCACTCGGCGGGTACTCGCTGATGCGGGCTTGAAGTTGGGACCGAATGGCTGTTCTGTTCGTATCCCAGGGTAAGCGTTGGCTGTCGTGCAGTACACATGCGAGAATGATGATCTCCTGGGCAATGCTTAGCAGACGTCCTTGACACTCTTGAGGGACAGTAGTAGAGAGTACTGAAGGTTGCGCTTCTCGCTCAAGTGTTGACTGTACAACAGGAGGGTTGCCGAACGATGCGGGAAGAGCTGTGTCGTAAACTGGGGATCGCGCAGAGGTTTCAGGTGATGAGAAACGCGCAGGACGAGGAGCTGGAGTATCGGGAACTGCGATGGGAGGTGGCCGGCAAGCTCTACTTTTTGGCTTGGGAATAGTAGCAGTAGTTGTAGTATCCGTCTTGTCTTTTCTCGCTTTCCAAAGATCGCTGATCGAGGCGTGTTCTTCCTTGCGAGTTGATGGCTCTCTCTCCAGACCGCGTGCCAAGGCGTTTGGCAAAGCATTGGATGGTGGTTGGGGCGTATACGCAGTTTGTTTGTACGTCTGGTCTAACCACGCGGCCGACTTTCTGATATAGTTAGGCGTCCCCGGGTACGAAGACTGTACCGTCAAGTCTGTCATTTGAGAAGCTGCTGTTGAATACGGAATGTTGCGGCAAGAGACTGAATCATCGGGGATTACTACGCTCGCAGATGCTGGAATAACAGGCGGTGGCGCTGGGCCAGAACGAGAAAAGGTTTGAAACAGAGGTGTGATGCTGGTCGCCTGGAGGCTGAGATGGGGGGTCACGGACGCATGCCGAGATTTCAGTGGCTGATGCTGAGCCGAGGTTGGTTGGACTGTCTGGTGATGTGTTTTTCCTGAGATGGACATGTGGTGCTGAACTGACTGCTGCATCTGAAGAGATGAAGGGTTGCTCGTGATCCCTTCATCTTTGGAGAGACCACTTGGCCGGGGTGACGGGACGTTAGAAGGCTGCTGAACCGTTTGTCCTGGCCTCTCATTATGATGGATGTTTCCCGGCCGGTAGGTGAGTTGCTGGCTTTCTAGCTGCGTGTTGATGAGTGAGTCTTTTCCGAGCTGGTCAATAAGTTGCAAGCTGCTAGACTGCTGGTATTTGGCTCGCGAGTTTCTGGATTGTTGAGTGTTGAGTAATCTGTTGTCGTCCAGCTGGTGGTTACTGAGCTGGCTTGTGTTTAGCCCGCTGGTATTGACTTGCCGGCTGTCGTTCAGGTGGCTATTGTTGAGTTGGCTGCCGAACGGGCCAGTAGTACTCTCAAATAAATGAATGCCATGGCCATCAAGCGATCGCTGCTGCTGACGGTTCAGAGCAAGACTACTCTCACCGAGCTGGGTGAAGGGTACACTGTTGACATCGTCGAGTCCCTCGGTTTCATTCAGAGCCCCAGACATGAACATGGCAGTATTTAGCGGCTGTTTGGTCGGCTGCTGGACCTCTAGAGCTGTGGGACCAAGCCCGACGAGCTTCTTATGGGTAGCTCGGTTCCATTTTGAATCAAATAAACCGCTGGTGTTTGAATCTTGAGACCCCAAACTATGTGTACTGGTTGAGTCGAGAGAGAACGTGGACGACCCGGCAGTATCAGGCGGAGTCGCTTGGCCATCGGAATCCGAATCACCCTGCTCATCAAGCTCATCTGCGAGCGGCTTGCCCCATGACTTGGTACTATCTAGCCAAGTAGCCGTGTATGGCTTACGAGGCGACATGACGATGTGTCCCTCGTCATGCAAAGTCTTGAGGGCGTACGCGAGGGCAGAAGTGAGCTTCCGGACCAGGATATCGCGGTAGGTAGACTCTGCAAACGGTAGCAAGCCGAGTCTTTGGATGAGCTCATCGAGGTAAACAGTCCCGCAGTTGCCCTTGTGAAGCTTGTGGCGCGCGAGGTGCGAGCGGAAAAGCATGCGGTCACGTATAGTCCATGGGATACGGATGGCGTTGTCGTCGACTAGGTCCAGGACAGAAACGCCACGAATGTGCTAGTCATGCTGTGAGCATGGTAACGATGCGTTTGGATAAAGTTCACTCACAAGTGCATCTGACCGTCTTTGGATCTTGAGCTGGCTCTCAAGGAGCTGGGAAAGGTCATCTACACTCCCTTGACGAGTCGAATCGACCACGTCTGGGGCATCTTTCATCTCGACATCTTCGTGGATAGTTTCGAGAGGAAGGTAGCCGTCCATGTTTTGAGACACAACGTAGAGTAGAAAGGAAGAGTGCAATACAGCTGCGTGGCCACAAAGAAAACGGTGAGAATTATGCAACCGAGAGGAAGGAAAGGTTCAGAGATGAGGGCCGTGCTATGCTTCCTCATCAACAGGAAACTAGCTTGAGGAAGTGCCTGTGAGTCCTGAAGAGATGATCACAGGCGGATGATCATTATTAAAGGTTACCGACGGTGCAAATCGCGAGCAACTTGGCGCTGGTGATTGAGCTGAGAGTGGCAATGAGACCTGCTCACCGCTGCATAGGCTCTTTCATGAAATTCCATGCTAATGCAAGCACTAGAAAGAAAAAGCCACTACTAGTCTTGGTGAAAAGAAAAGGTTATAGAGTTCATGCAATATTGCATTGCAACGGCTTCACCGAGCCAGTCCTGTGGTTCCATCAGGAAACACCCAGTGGGGTACCGTACGTCTTTGTATACATGACTGGAATTTCTAATAGAAGTTGCTTGGGACACCAATGGTTGTCATTTGTGCTTTACTCTGAGTGTGGGCTGAGTGATTTATGACTGACCATGAGTTTTCAGCTGAGAAGCATTATAGTCGGCAGTTGGTCGTATAGCTGGTCTACAACCACTTCCTTATCACAGGTTTCCTCATGATGTTTTGAGTTCTCTATTACTATCAATAACTGCTTGATCTGCCGTCTACTATGACCGTCATTCGATCACGGCGGTTTTGGTACGCTCGAGGCCTTGAGCTTTAGGATGCAAGCGTGAGAGGCTTGGCTGCTCTCTATTCTAGATTGGGCGCAGCTTGCGCGATACTCAACTGCCCCCATCTCACCCAGAGGCTGTGTAGGCTGCGGTAACCGGATTATCCGATAGCAACCCCAATAGATCAGAAAGCTGTGGGATCTGACACGTTCATAAAATCTATGAGAGAACTTACCACATACCGTGGAAATATTCAACCGAGCCAGCAAACACCCCCCTAGAAGATGAAGCATTATGGCCAGATGAGAGAAGGTTCAATTCACAGTCTATGAACTCCAGTAAATGAAAACTCCGAAATCCTTCAAAGTGGTTTCTCCACAGCCCCTCACTCCTGGTGAGTATCCAGGTTCAGTCTCATTCCCATCATATCCGCCAACTCGCCAAGTTCTTTAGCTTGCCGGTCACTGCCCATAATCATCTTTGTTGACATATCAAGCTTATTAGGGGGGCTGTACTCGCCCAGGGCGGGTGTCTGGAAGATGGGTTGGGCCATGGCCGTCTGAGTAACAGTGTCCGTTCCAGATGTCTCGACGACCATGGGAACAGTTGGAGACTGTCTTAAAAGGGGTTTCCCCTCGCGGACGCGTTTCTCAAGGAACTTGACTTGGGTCATGAACTTGCTCAGGAGGATTCTACCCAGGGCATCGCGTCCAAAGTCGAGACCGCAGCGTTTAGCGAGACCACGAGGAGTCAGCCAGTCGTTGCGAGTAATGGCTTCGACCACATCAGCTTCGGTATGCTTGCATAGAAAGAGGCGGAAGCGCTTAGAGTTGCGGAGTTTGTCAACGTAGATCTGGCGTTCCGCGCCGCAAAATGTCTATGAAGATGAGACCATCAGTATCAAGGCTTGGAAGAAGAGGGACATATATTACCTTTGATGAAGTGTGACGACACATGTTGACCTGACAATCTCGTGAGGGGAAGGACTCATGTGAGATTACAAGAGTTGATCAGGCTTGTAGGCTGGTGAGCTGAGGCTGGGTATTTATACGACCCTCAAAGTCTGAAGATGCTTGTCAGACCTGACAAACGGTACGTGGCAATAAAGAGATATCAGTTGCCGGTCCTCCGCTGGTTCGTGCCCAGTTGATAAATTACTTGCATACGGCAAGGCCGAGACAATGAATCCGTTAACGGCCGTCCCGACAAAGATAGCCATAGTCTGAGTCTACACTCTTTCTGCCTGGATATTGGACGAGAACCCGTTTCTCTCCCCGTACACTTACCTTCCTGTACTCATCCATCTGAAGGTGGTCAGATTTTGACGAGACTTGAGCCGATGCCCACCAGCTCCTCATAAGCTTCACGTCTTCTGGGCTTTTGGCGAGACGATATGGAGATGCTGGAGCTGATTTGGTAGAAGCCAACTCTTGGTCTGATGACCCATCTCGAGCTGAAGCTCTTTAGATCTCATTGAGAGTATCACAGCTCTGGTGAGCTTCTTCTCTGACGAGATTGCTTCGACAAGTAACATCGGCCTTGATAGGCACGCATCTAATGCTCTGGCGCGCGACCCATGACTCTGAAGAGTATCGTTGCATTCCGGAGTGTCTTGATAATCTCTGGCGAGCGTCTCGCCGACGGGACCGCTTCTGGAAGACTCTTCTTGATGGAGACACAAGTAAGCTCTGGTGAGTTATCTTTGCTTTTTGGAGAGTATTGTTTCACGTTGGTGAATGCTGTAATGCACTCTGTCGAGCGCACTCTTCGATGAGGCTTCTGTGACACGTAAGTTCGGGTTCGATGAGCACACTCCAGTGGTTGTTATTTCACTCTATCGAGTTTGTCAGTACTCCAGAGAGGGTTTTGCCGGTGAACATCTTTATATCCTAGTCAGGATTTTAGACTCTGAGGAGCGACTTTGTACTCTGGCGAGGTTACTCTGACGGGGAAGGCTAAGCTTGGTGGATACATGAGTTGCGCTCTGACGAGCTTGAACTCTCTGCTGGGGGATTCAAAAAGTAGTATTAGCCTCTGAGGGCATATGGTCTTTTGATGAGCGTCTCTGCACTCTGGTGTGGCCGCCCTTGGAGAGGCTCGGGCATCCTCATATGATGGCCTCCGTGGCGGACGACGTTCGGCACGAGATGCGGCGGTGCCTCACCCGCTGCAAATACAGCGGGTTTACCGCTGTAAACAGGGGCCCATTCTTTTCAGTCCACTGAAATCTGAGGTGCACAGGGCACTTGCGGGGTTCTTTTCTTATCGCTGTGACGCCACTGCAGGGCGATAAGCTCTTGACCAATTATTATCGTTTAGAGACGGAGACTGAGCCCCTGAAGTGTTTCTATTGGCTGCCACAACCGAGCCAATCAAAACTAGTTAGAGGTGCACTCCATTTATCGATCCGAGAATCTTGATTCCTTCGCCTGAGAGCAGTTGGGCCGAGGTCAGTTCGTCTCGTATCTGTGTTGGTAAAAGTTTTGGATAATATTCTGTTTAATCTCATACACTATAGACTAAGAGGCAATCTTTCCTTTCACTGCCTTATTATTTAAGCTGGTAAAGTAAGGTCTAGTGCTTGCGCCACGACGTGGTTGTGCCTTGTTATAAACCTGAGGCATCATCAGCTCCACCCCCGCCTTATCGCGACAACACCATCTTTTCAAACATCGCCAACTCAAGTCGAGCATCATCATCATTATCGACATGCATACTCACTGTAGGAAACGCGTTTTCCAGATATATTAGTATCTTGCGACTATAGGACGACGCTCTAGCTCACGTATGCTCTGCAGCATCAACGCCTACTACACCTTGGAAGAACGGCACTGTAGAAAATGTCTTGCACTCGCCAAAGATATTCATGCTCAAACTGAAAGATCAAGTTGACCTTTTGAAACGTCTGTGACTGTCGCTCTGACCCCATCTCTCTTTCTACCGTCTTTCGCCCTGTCATCTAAGCAAGTGTGGTGTCACAACAAAGACCCTTGCGTGGGCTTACGCACGGCCAGTTTATGAATAGGAAAGCCTTGCTATTGTTGTCCTTTCATCTGTCGTACTCCTCCCTCTTCTTCTTTCTTTCTCGTCGACCTCGTGATTCTTTTCTCCTTCCCTCCGTTTTCTTGTTCAACTCTTCCCACGCCTTTGCCTTGGACCGCTTCCATCTCGATGCGTTATCTCCAACTCTCTTGATCCCCTATGCTGGCATATCCTTTATCCCTTCAAAGTTATATGCTTGCATCAAGAATCTCTTGGTCACTTTCACTCTATTTGTCGCCATGACTTCTGCACGACCCAGCAAACCCCCATCGCGGCGAGCCCATCCCCGCCTTGTTGCCAGACGCCAATATCTCCATGTTCTGCATTCGCCGATTCGAGCCAGCAGAATAACCACCCGGGCTTCATCCCGACGGCCGACTCCGAACATCCGTCGTAGTACAAGATTGGAGAGCTGGGCCAATATTGACCCTCTTGCCCAGAACCAGGCCATGGCCAACCACCCCGAAGCACATCAACCCTTTGGGACCTCCCGTCTCACTCACACTGCGATCCGCCTCTCTGTCCAAGCTCAGCCCGACCATGCTCCTCTGCCCATCGAAATGCATATTACCTATCACGGCATCCAGCCTACGCCCTCGGATGCCAGCATACATATATGCTCTTCTTCCTGTGATCATGGATTTCCGCGCTCTCCCAAACGACCTCTGCATGGCCAAGGCGAATCCGATATCCAGGACCTGTCTGCCAAACGACCGCATCTATCTTTTTCCCACCGGCGGGATGCCCACACCAGTGAGGAGAGCAGACGAAACAAGCCCAGTACGCCAGGCATGCCCAACACCTCCTCCGGCCTCGCAGGCCATACCGACCCTCTCCCATGTCCTCCACCATCCGCTTACGGCTCGCCACCTTTCGGTTATGGTAGCGAGCCGTACAGTTTCGAGTCTTTCGATAAACTCCACGAGAGCGAGACGGCCGACGTATACTCGCCAGATGAGCCCGCCAACTACATCGTGGATCTCGGACTAGTCAAAGCCTTTCCAACCACGCCCTCTGATCTCGAGTTGAACAATGGTCAAAGCCGCCCCGGCAATGACTCCCACAGCGACTGGTGCAGCGTTAGTAGTGTTAGTCGCATTAGAAGCGATCACGTTTACTGCATAGCAGACGACAGTGGTGACATCACCAGCGATGACGCTACCAGCGATATCAGCACCAGCGATATCGATAGCAGTGAGACCAATGATCGTGATGATTTATTCGCCTCAGATCTCCATCCCAGTTCATGGTTTCTGCAAGTCATCTCCATCATCATCTCCCTAATTCTCCTCGCGTCTCCGTGTCTCCCCGGGGCCATCCTTATAACGAGTCTGCGGACCCCCGCACACGATGAGTTTGTTGCTGTTGACTGGTTTCGCAGAGCCGCTGCAATAGAAGTCGGTATCTTGGCTACCTCGAGAATCATGCGGCTTGGTCAAGATGAGTCTGACCTCGGCGTTGATTGTGGTAGCCCTGTTCAGCCCAGCTA
Source organism: Fusarium staphyleae (assembly GCA_017140175.1). Classification (NCBI taxonomy): domain Eukaryota; kingdom Fungi; phylum Ascomycota; class Sordariomycetes; order Hypocreales; family Nectriaceae; genus Fusarium; species Fusarium staphyleae. The sequence goes on along the minus strand of JADDON010000474.1, from coordinate 14,457 downwards.
CAAACCCTGGGAAACCATGTCGAACGGCTCTTTTGTTGAGCAGCACATCTTCCTAGAGGACCTAGAAAAGGTTCTTGGGACGTCCTTGTGGGACCTCAACCTAATCGCAAACCATGGCCCTCCTTCATTCCTCTTCACACGGGGAAATACCAGCACACAATTTCGCTGGTCAACGTCTGCCAACCATTTCCTCCCACCGCATGCCTCTCTTCCAACATTCTCGCTGAACGTGACCGACTTTGAGGCGCCCGGTCCGACGATTCGAGGTATGGTACCTTCGGATAAGGACCAACAGCCAACCCCGACGGCACGGCCCAAGTACACCTTTGAGATCTATAATCTTGATCCTCCCCTCACTCAGCTACAACGCAGCATTCTCGAAACAAAAGCCAAGCTTTATCTCGCCCAAAGCAGCTACGCCATGCTCCACGGAAAAGGGTTTTATCCCGCTACGTCCAAGGATCGTGTCCAAGGAATTATTGCCAGGCTTCGCCAGTTAAAGCAAAGGTTCAAGAACAAAGGCGAGAGCTGGGGTACTGACCAAGCGCGTGTTGACTGTCTGCGGCGGTCATACTTGGCGAATGTTCCTGCGCAGACCAGTAACCATCCAGCTACCTCATCTTCTCCGTCGCCGACCTGTGGCAAGGTCCCTCGAGAGCCACCACCAACTCCTCCAGGCTTTCCATTCAGCATACTTGAAGCTGATGTTTGGAGTATTCCACACTCTGACCAATGGAAGAGCAATACTACTCGGCGAGATACTATTAGCCACCTCGGCTTACCTTGCTTTACGGATCTTCCGAGCCTGACGGAGTGGCCCAACCTCCAGAAGAAAAACCATACAGCCAAAGACCTGCGCAATATCCTGGATCCTACCCTCGACTTTGAGTTCGAAGCCTTCCACCCAGAGGATGAGTTTCTACCCTTTCACAACGACCTGATCTACTATCGAGACCATCTCGTCGCTCTCTGCGATCTGATGGATGCTTTCAACCGCCGTATCCGACAGGTGCAGCAGGGTCTACCTCTTGAACTTGACTTGGAGGGTGATGAGAGCTTGACTTATGGCCATCAAGTGGGAGGTGCCGTGAGGAATATACATGATGCTGCCGACTTCTTCCACGATACCGTCTCAAGGCGGCTGCGTGATATGCGACACAGGGCAATCGAGGGGGTTCAGCTCCTCCAAGAGGCCGAGAGGCAACAAAGGGCTCTCCGGGATGAGATTGATCGTACAATCCAACATGGCTGGCTCACCTCTAGTGGTCAGACTGTCTATCTGCCGTCGGTTGACGAGGTTCTTGACGATTGGGAAACCGTATACAACTGGATGGAATGGGAGATCGCTGATATCCTTCGCCTAGAGTCCAATCGATTCGATGCCCCTCAGCAGGCCCTGGACCGTGACAGGTTCAAATACAGCGACGTCGTCTGGTCAAGATGGAGCAAGAATGATCGCCGCAAGGATCCTGCTGGTACTGAGGCTTTGTGCTGGAGCCACGGACCAGTTGACGTGTCCACGAGCGGAGAGGGGCCGCTGCATTGCGGCGATGCTCGGGCAAGACATGGGTAGGCGAAGCTATTGCCATCGTCCAGTTTCGTCTTCTCAAAGTATGCCATCGTTCCCATGATGACAAAGACGTGAGTAAACGACTTGGCAACATCGTCTCTTATTGTGCTTCAGCATGCTTTCTTCCCTTCCCGCTGTCAATGCAACATCAGCAACGCCATTCCGAGGTTTCCAAAGATGCTGGTTGTGCCAAGAGCCTTTACGCCTAGATGCCCACAATGGATACCAGCTAGGGCACGTCCAAGTCGGCAAAAGCTCACCCCTTTGAACATCAATCTTTCTTAACCAGATAGACACATGTGTGTATCTGGTATAAGAAACCAAGTAAGTATTTCCGAGGTCAAGTCTAGCACAAGGACTTCGAGCAGGCGGTGGTGCTTCGATGTTGTCACTTCATCAAAAGAAGGATGATGTGATCCAAGGTCGCTGGTCCTTGGTATTGGAATATGTGAGCTTGAGGTTGCAGTCATTTGTGGATTGGTTGATGAACCTCTTTTGCAATTATTAACAGCGGGCTTTGATGGCTAGTTTGGGCGTCGGCTCTTGGACTTTTGTGTTTGCCTGTATACCGAAAGACCCAAGTAAGCCATATGATAAGCATGTTAGAAGTAGTTGTGGCTTGATAAGCTGGTTAAAAGAATGGAGTTGCAATACATATAATACAAAAAGGTCTGAATGTTCTTCCGGTGATCTTCTCGACGTTCCCATGGCCAAGATGCGGCCCGATCTTTTGACGTTTAGACCGTGTAGTGTAAGCTGTTCACTCTTCACCGTCCAAGCGATACGTGGTTTGCATTCTTGGCAAACTTGCCACTCTGGTCACTCACGTCAACCTCATCAAGCATGTTATCTTGTCGACGTCCATACTGGGAACATGCCATGGCCACATCTCGCTTCGGAATAGGACAAGATGCTTCGACCGGCTATCACGGCTGCAGCAGTGAGACGAGAGGAGAGTCTCGTGTGAACTTTGTATTTCTTCACCCGTGCTATCCATCATCATGATTGATCTATGCTTGTCATTCTGGCGTTCTCGTCATCCAGTCTTTGAACCCACATGACACCATTCACTCATCATCCGAACAGTATCATCCCCAAAGCCATTTTCTGCATCATAAACCATTGCTCGTGTCCGTTGAATGAAAGAAATCCTACCAAAACATATGACATGATCCTGTAGAGCACATTATCGCATTCTTCTTTTCCTCGTGCTGTCGTTGAACGGCATCGTCTGCCAGAAGCCAGCCCCAGCCCTATTCATCATCGGTATCTCATCCAGAGAGCGGCGCGGAGGTGGGATCTCTGTGCACCCGTCGAGCCACAACTCGGTGTGGCTTTTTGGTAGTCGCATTGGTCTTGGTGAAGTTCAGAGCCGGCTTTTTTTTACTCGGAGACGTCTGGAGTTCGTCTTCATCAGAATCATCCGGCAAGTTACGCTTCATGATTTTCTTTCTCGGAGCAGCGGGACACTCTTGAGGAACTAAGGGGAAATGCTTTCGTGTCTGTCTTGGGGGAGTGGATGGTATGTTCGACAACATGGCCGAAGTCGAGGGGGCTGCTTGCGATATCATGCTCGGAAGTTCATCGCCTCCAACATCCACCTCTTGGCGAGTATCACACAGGGTTTTGGTCTGAGTGTCGGCAGAGTCCTTGCGAGGAATAATAGCGAGCTCGAGTGACGTCTCACTGATGGGGCTCGATGCGCGGGACGATACCGGAGCAGGGTCTGAAAAGATATCGAAGGAAGCATCAAGGTCACTCTTGAGTGAGCGTGGCAAGGGCGATGATTCTAGCGTCTGAGCGCGGTCGTTGCTTTCGTTTGAATCAAAACTCGCCATTATCAGGCGAGAAATCTCGGAGTGCACATCTCTGTCCAAGTCGCGGAACTTGGCAGCGAGGCCCTCGCTCGGTGATAATGCGAACAACGTCTGGGCGAGTGTGGCTCGACACGCCACCAGTTGTTTCAACAGTTCTTGATCAGCTTGCTGAGGTTTCTGCTGAAACAAGAGAGGCGAGTCTTTCTTAGTGGCGGACCTCGGCGGGGTGAAGTTCATCGTGAATAGAGATTCCCCGGAGGGGTGGGATGATCAGAGTGAGTTTCAAGGCGAATGAGAACAGGTTCGAAGCCCTGGAGCAGAGCTTGATTGAGCTTGAAGATGAGGAAAAGAGATTTGGTGATAAAGAGAAGAGATGCCATGGTTTCTTCTCTTGTAAAGGGCTCTTGTAGGCTATTGAGAGAGCTTACCAGCCTCTCGCGTGGTTGGCGAAGACAAAGAAAACCATATAGCCTAGCTATGGACGTGGTTGGACTTTGGAATATATTCCAGTGTTTTAGTGTGGGTCTGTTTGCAATAGTTGCCAGGGGGTTCTTTCAGTTCCATCTACATCACAGGCCCTGTCTCTGACCTGGGTTCTCCTACGTTTTGGTGCCCAGCCTCGTTCCTGGTGGTTCAATACGACAAGTAGTTCTCTCGCCAACGTCATCACGAAGCCTTCATGGTGAACAGTGATGCTACAACAGCGCTTGTGGAAAGCTTGGCTGCATTCATCATCTTTCACCTCGGAATGGGCTCACATACATGAGCCGCATTTAGAAAAGGTAGCAGTCTCAAAGTCGGCTGACAAGTCGCCCTCGGAATTCCAAGACACCCTGTTGGAAAATGGGAATGTTCTCTGTCGTTATGACCCACAGTATCAACGGTTCTCCAGCTTCCACACTTGCTTCACAGGGGAGGTTGGTGGGGCGAGAATCATCTACATTCATGATATCAACAAAAAGGCGAGAACGCGAGCAGTGTCTTTCTTTTATCCAGCAGGGATCTATTTTGCCGGGCTGGCCTGGTCAGGAGCTTTTCGTAGAAAGGAGGCGCATCGTCCCCTAAGCTAAGACCGCCTGGTTTCTGAGACGCTGGTGATCTTGACCGCTCCTTGACTGTTGATCCTGGCTGTGCTCCTGTGTAGGTTGACATAGTGACTACGTAGCCGCTTCACGTGGCTTTCTGGCTTAGTATTGTCCGTTTGCTTGTGGAACGGTAATACAGAGACTACAGGGCCGGTGAAACGGAGTCTGTCGCTTGGTGAAGAGATGCCTCTACCATACTGAGTCCAAAAAGCAAAACTAGAGACTCTTCACTCCAGCTGTGACAAACACAGATCAGGTTGACATCAGCATGAACCACTGCGGCAGCATTTGACCCACAGTCTGGCCGTCCTGTATTATGGCGAACCTTGCTCTATTCAGGCAGGGAGGAGTTGAATAGAGGGCTTCTTGAGAGCTGGGACTCCCGCCATTGGCCAGTCAAACATGGCGCTCTCACTTTTGATACGTCTTTATTTCAATAGAGAAGGGTTGAAGACGAACATTATCCAATCATCGATAGGCAGCCCTTGAAGCTCCTGAAAGTGTGGTTGCACGAGAATATCAAGGGCTGGGAGAGCTTTATTTCTTCTTATCATTTATCCATCTCTCCTTGACGATTGCCCCCCACTCCTTGGTCCTCTTCACGACTGTCTCAGATTCATCTCCCATTTTCAAGAGCATCTCTATCGCCTACTTGAGTACAACTGTCTTACCAAGGTCAACATCCCAAGCCCCTTGTCATGGCCAATTCACCTTTTCTGGAAACCTCCTCTGATGCCAAGCGCAAAAGAGACACAGACACACCAACATCTGAGCGAGGCTCCAAGCTCGCTCGTCTGGCTCAGCTTGCGATCCCTATCACGCGCATTGGTCACAATAACGACGAGGATAGTCCATTAGACGACATGGAAGATATCCCTGCGCGAGTTCCATCAAAGCCCAAGAAGCTTTTTGGCGGCCGGATGGATTCACGTCGACAACTTGATAACCGCACTGGCAGTATTGAGGTTTCGAACGCCGAGGGCTTCCTCAGTTCAGGTACCAGCGCATTGTTCAAGGCGGAGCCCATCCCTTCCAGTGATGAAGACGATGCAGACGACAAAATGGGTAGCTCGACAATCACTGAACATTTCTCTGCCCGTTCACAAGAATCCGGGAGATTGAGCCCGAACACAACAGTCACTGCTCACTGGGATGCAATCGTCGCGGCCTTTGAACGATCTTTGCCCAGTCATATTCGCCCATTCCCCCTTGAACGTGACTTTGCGGCCAAGGTTACCGATTATCGTCATCCTGTTGGCAATATGCCGCAGCCACTACTCAACTTGATGCGCGTGTCGTCGGAACTCAAGGTGGGCGTCTCTTGCTGTAAGTCCCCCCAAACACGCCGTGTCGATTCATTTCTCTGCCGTTCACTAACAATCATAGCGTGCGACGCACAGGATTTTCATGAACCATGCGCCAACACTGAGCGGTCGATCGATATCTTTGCTCGAGGCACTATCCGGGTGCAGGATATGGCGGCCATGGGAAGCTACACCGTCCAGCATTGGACTTTGCAGGGGTACGGGGACCCAGAGGTCGTCGACTGCATTGATACAATCCTCAATCATGGAAGGGTTGCCTGGGTAAAAGATTGGCCTGAGGCCTTGCGAAGCCTCACCAAATCCCATCTTGAGCTGCACGTCAAGGATGCGGTTCAACGGTTCAATGTGCGGATGGCGTACTGGCTGGGGGCGCGGGTTTTCCAAGCACCTGTTGCACAGCAAGCGGAGCTTCGCCATGACAACTATGACATGTTTTTCTTGTCCACTGCCGAGGTGATGGAAACTCTGGATCCGATGTTTTGAATAGGATGAGATGAAGGATGGGATTGGGGTCGGGTGTTTGTGTCGAGCTAATGGAAACATGGTCTACGGAGAAAGATAAGAATAATTATGGCAGGGCGTTCGTTCTTTGTACGGTTTTGAAGTTAATTCATGTCCATGTGTATGTGCATGTGCCCATGATTTTGTGTCAGGAATCATGATGCCTGGTCAAGTCATACAAGGTGTGTGCTATGACAGGACCAACACTCCCTCTTGTCAATTCTCCCCGTCAACATAAGGGTAAGATTCAGTACAAGACCAAGGCACAAGGACTACGATAGGGTCATCGACGTCGGTTCGAAGTCAGGTTGCGACGGAGATAAGAAGTGCTAGTCATGGACTCCTTCTGGTCGTGTTCGTGCCCCGCTATGCCAGAAAAGAATCTCCGTAGCCGGAACATGAACATCGAGTGAGGCTTGCTATCCAGTCCGAATTCTATGTATTGCACGGGAGCTAGTTTTCATGCGGGTTCCGTTGATGTTACCCTTCTCTGCCTAGTAGAGACTGACTCAGGCATCGTCACCTCGGGTCCATTGAACACCAAAGGCTCGGCCCATGTGGGCTTCAAGACACACCTGTCTCACAACTAACCCACCTTGACGCAACACCAAGACTGCCGAGGTCTCACAGCATGAAGCACGCCCATCAATTTCGGCATCTAACAGTTGATCAGTACATAGCACGACGTTTCCCTATACTTGGTCCCTGCATCATCCCAGTTCAGTCCCCGTCGATCTGATCCACGGCATCAGCTCCGCCTCCGCTATGCAGGGTCTGCATCACGACCCTACGATTCAGGCCGGGCCGCTCAGTCCCACCAGCTTGAATCAACGTCTTCCAAGACATGGACGTGTCTTTTGCGAGGACGAAAACGTCCACCACAAACGGGCACTAGTTTGAAGAAAGCCGGCACCAAAAGTCGCTTCCCGACGACGGAATAGTCTACGAGTTTGTATTTTATATCACTCTGGAGTCTTGTCTTCCCATTCCCCTTCATCAGTCTGTTCATAGCTTCGGCCATGCCGTCTAGCGGCTTCAAATAAAGAGTCCAGTGTTGGAGATATTGATGAGCCTTGGGGAACCGTCATCATTTACGGTCACGTGAGCCCCTGCTCATGACGCGTCGCTAGCATGTGGCACGCGTCCAAGCCCTTGTCGGTCGTGGAAAAGACAGCTTCATCTACGTAATGCGTAGGAACCCTCTGCAAAGCAAGACGAGAATGCTACAAGAACTGTGTCCTTCTTCCGTCCCATTTTTTCACATTTTTATCTCTTCATTCAACATCTTGTTCGCCCTTTGTCGGTGCCGCCCTCGACCGACCCTCAACATGACCGCGCACCTGAAGCCCAAGACATTAATAATCCGATTATAGCGATATCGAGAATGGCTGATCCGCATCATGTAAGTCAGTCTTCTTCTGTTTCTCTCATTGGTCTTTCTCTCTCCATTGACATCCGCTAACGCGTCTGACCCTAGTAGCTCGATGGATCATGTCTTGCGACTTCAACCATATCAACCCCATAAAGCCCCGATGGCTTCCCTCAACGACCGCCGTATCTTTCCTGACTCGAGCGACGTAAACGACATTAGCATGCAAGTCGGCGCTGGTGATATTGATGATCAGCCAGTGAAGATCGATGCCTAGGAGCTACTCGATCACTCCAGTGTGAATCAACCGCCCGACGTTGGGCATTGCCATGAGCTCAGCACGATGCGGAAATAATCCTCTCCTATTATGTCTGCTCTCTACTATGACGGGCAGAAATGGGCGATGGAAAAGCTGCTTTGCCACGAAGCCTAGGATAACCACACTGTGGATATCCTGGTACAGTGCATAGGCGGTGAGAGGAGAGCCTACTTGAGTTTCTGAGTTCTCACTCCAGTATTATATGGATGCACGCTTATATGCGTATTAGAGCGCTGGAACTATGGCCACGTGTGATGTGATGATTGGATGTTCGCTACTGGCCTGGAGCAGTGGCATACCTTCTAGATCCTGAATCATCCCGATAAGAACGGCCAGTGAGAGTATAAGGTCCAGTGGGTCATATATCCCGACAAGAACGCCGCGTTAGAGGTGGCGGTGGATGTACAAGACTGGTCACGTAATAAAGAGGAGAGATATTACTCGCAATTTGCGTGAGGGCAGAGCAATGCAGGACGTGATGAGTAGCTAGTACTTGGATAGATCGATTGGGAATGGCGTTTTCAAATGATGGGCATTGAGATTGGTAGATGAGTTCTGTTGAATCTGAGGAGTAAACATGCGCGTGAACTGGACTCTGAGTCTTATTTTGTTTGTGACTTGACTTTTGAACTTGACACGTTCTGACAATCTAGTGTCCATTGTCGCTGTGTCATTAGGTAAAAAGGTCTCACTGCAGAACTTGAGGACTACTACTACAGCAGCAAAGATGCGTGATACCGTCAAGGCTCCAACTCCGGTAGTCACTCCGCACATCTTTCCAAGGAGGTCCACATCATATCTTGATATTCACCCTCCCTGCTCTGACACCCCGGGCAGTTCGACCTTTGGGTCAAGACATGAAAGCCGCATCCTCGTGAGACCACTTTGTGGGCCTCTATGAGTCTAGTGCTCGATTTAATGTGCTATCTGGGAGTGTCGGGGCGCCTAGTAGTCGACCTCTGTCATTTGCTTGGCTAAATAAGACGTGCTCTTCCGCCAACAGCAGATATAACCAGAGATATCCAGACGTTACCGGCTCCAGCTGTGGCTGGCACTGGTTCTAGTATTCTGTTCAAGGCCTTGGTATGGGACTACTTCTCTTCCGACAAGAGCCAAATACACAAAGAACGCCTTCATAACTTTAGAAGTGAGCGAACACCCTCATGTAGATCGTCGCGCCACACCGACCATCAGTCCGAGCTTATACCTCTTGCCCGGGGCCCGCGATGATTCCTCAATCTAGCATCTACGAATATTGCCAATTGGAAGACTTGCAAGTACGGGTTTGCGGATCTCATTTCGCTCAAAGTCATGAACTGTGTCTCACAGCTCAAGGGTCGGAGCCTCTCGTACACGTGTCCGGAGCTTTCGGTGTGAGGGCATCAACGCCTAAGACGTCGTGAATATCGACACCTCCCAAAGCGTATTCTTGAGCGTATTGAAGAAAACGAGCTTATATTCTCTCGTTTAAACCAACGCGCCTGCTTCTCCACGCATCGTAGTGGTTATGCTGTGTTTGTCGAAGCTGCTCCCCAAAGGACGACGACTGCGGGACAAGGTCAAGTGTTTGCAGTTACTGTGAAACATTGGCTCAACACGCCCGGCTCAGTCACTGACAATATCGGGGTTGCGAATAGCTTCACACGGTATAAGAATATCCTATACACTATGAAACGAGATAAGCCCCTTCGAAGCGGCGAGTCGTAGCAAAACCTAAGTGTCGGCGTTAGGCCATGTACGACAGCTAAGCTTACGAGGATGGTGCAAGCACGTCGGATTGACGTCCTGGATGATTGAGTGAAGGAAGACGGAAATAGGCTTTTACAGAAGACAAGGATGATATCGACAAGACCGAGCCAGCATGAACATGATGGGCGGTGCAATGGTGCGGGCTGTATCTTTATTGAAGCTTGAGGGAGTTTGGAGACTCTTGACGGTGATTGATAAAAAGAATAGGATACTGTGGATATATATTCCTCTCACTCCTGAAATTTGGATCTGTACTAGACCACCCTTTTTTGTCATGACACTTCGGGTGGTCGACGAACTAATGGGTGGTCTTGTTCAGTAGAGAAAATGCACTTGAGGAAAGTCTTTGCATCTGCCATGAAGCAGTTGATATGGCTGTCTATCCAAGGTATCCTGCTCATGTTTTGTGCTTCTTTAGTCATAGTTCTGGATACCTCCAACACTCACTCATGATTGTCTCAACAACCCTGATTCCAAGTACAGCGATGTCTCCGGGGCCCCCACACATTCTCAAGCATGACCTTACCCATCCGATGGCCTCGAATGACTTCCGAATACTGTCGCCAGAATTGGCTTCATTGGCAAAGGGATTAGTCGCCAGATCTACTCGTCATGATTCGGATGTCCACTACCCTAGACCGATGCCCAACCTCCCGCATAAGATTGCAGACTTCGGGCGTCAACAGGAACTAAGAGCATGATTTTTGACTGGAGGAAGGAAGAGAGAAAGAATTATAATGAAGCTCAAAACCCGGGTGTCTCATTTCTAAAAGGCGTCCTCATCGGGAACGAAGTTGGTTAGACCCAGGCGGTAGCAACGGTCAACGGCCGGGAATCCAGGAATTGGCATTGATCCACGGCGCCTTTCCAATCATTATCGGACAATCCCGCATGATACAACATCTAAAATGGCCACCAAACTACCTCTAAGCCTCTTGGCACCCATGATCGTCCCAGCGGGAGATGATCATTGCCTCGACGGAAATCACAGGCTCCCGACGTCGCTGCACACATATCCAATGCCAGACCTTTTTGAAACGTACCAAGTTCAATCATGTAAATATATATAGAGGCTCCTGAAGCAATCTCAGTGGGATAGATGAACCCTCCTCCAGTCCTCAACTGCTATTTTTGAGACGATATAACAAATGCCATGTACCATAGGCATCATCATACTCTAGCCCTGGTCTGAGTGAGACAGTAGTCCTGCTGTCCATCCCTCTTACTAGCAACGGTATATTCTCTTATCTTACCACATAAAATCGTTTCTAGATGAGTCGCCATAGCTGTCTCTCTTATCCTCTTGTGGTGGGCGGTTGTGCCATGATCAGCCATGAGCTTGGATTACATCCACGCTATTAACTTTCTACTGGGATTTCTATCTCAAGAGTATAGATCCAAGCTTAGAGAGTTCCTTTTGTTTGCAATTTAAAGTACACGCGAGGTCCTTAGTATGAGTTAGTAGCGGAAGAAGATCTGAATGCTTCTCTTTGTACTTGTCGAGCATTTTCATCATTACTGTCAATATTAATGTCACGCACCAAATACGAAAGCCTGATCGTGATAGTAAGGCCTCGGAAAAAAACAATATGGTAGGTGGGAGAGGTGAGATTCCATCAATAAAAGAAGTCATTCGACCCATCAACATTGATTGAACGGTACGGAGTAAACCGGCTTTATTGTCTATCATCCCTCGACAAATGGCCACGTGTCCCAAATTGTTATTGAGTGCCACTGCGAAAGGCCAAAGGAAGAGTTCAAGTATGCTCATCATGCTCCTCGCGGTCTTGTCAATGCTACTTTCCATCCAGTACAGCAAGATGTCCAGTCGATGTAAATTCTCATGGATACTCTGCAGCCCATCACGAGAGACAATGAAGCAGATTGCCGTGTTGCTTCTCATTCTTTATACGGCTGTTGTGGCTGCTCCGCGGTGGAAGTGTCAACGTCTATCCCTCACTTAGTACAGCATCTGCTTGTTACTTCAAACTCTACTTCTGTATGTAGAACACGAAAATGTAAAGACTGAACACGAAAAAGTGTAGGATATGATGTCGGTAGGTATAAACCATCGGTGATTGATGCTTTTGAGGCGTCGCGATCTTGAGAAAGCCCTGGGTGCAAAGCATGCAGCAAGATGCTAGCGACGAAGAAATATGAGCAGCGTAAGCCATGGTCGGTCTATAGAAGGAAAAGGTATTAATAGCATGAAAGAAGTTGCAACTTCACGGAACGGGGTTGAGGAGCAAGGTTTGGTATATGAAGAGCAAAGACGGGGTCTCACAGGTGCAAAATATATACCAATAGAAGGTAACAGTTTATTGTATTGCCATCTGAGGTGTTGGGCATTCTAGGAAACAGGCGACAGGGAACACTTCCAGAGCAACATTTGTGGTGTCGTGGCGGATGTCTCGAAGGCGACGCGGCTAGTCTTCCAAACATTAGGAGTGCTGTCGTCAAGGGTTAGCATAAAGCCAATAATGGTTACCACCAGGTAGCATTGTTCTGGTAGGTGGCGCTGAAACTCCTCAAAGTCGGACATGTCTCTCGCGCGTTCAGGAAGGTCGGCAGAAGCAAGGCCGAGTGCAGGACGGCACGTACCTTATCAAGCAGAGGTCCTGGACACTAATCTCAAGGGCGCTGTCCGTCAGCAAGGCATCAGTCAAGCGGATGTTGCCACAGAGAAGGCGATGGACATGTAGAGCCCCCGCTCTTCTCGTGTGAATAGGCGTGGATAAGGGCACAGATAGCATCGACATCAGTGCCAGAAGTGTAGTGCCACTCTCCTCGAAGATGTTGGCCTCAGTCTGCAACTCGACGTAGTTTGGCGTGTTCACTCGACTCCCATCGGCTATGATGTATCCATAAAGCCGCGCAAACGGATGCTACTCGAGAACGTCCATTGCAGGAACCTGCCTAATATGTAGAAAGACCCCTCAAATGGATCGACATGTACTCGGGCAGAGACATACAGCCGATTACGTCTCTGAGTACGTAAATGGTGAGGTCGTCCGAGGTCTACCGCCCATTTGGGCCCTTGTGCGTCTACACGAACGCGTCGGTCATCGAGGCGGCGATCCACGGCTCGTGCAGCGACTTTTGGAGGCGTCTGTACCAGCCCATGGAGTTGATCTCGTGCCGCCTTACCTGGACCGATATGGTCAAGGGCAACACGCTAATCTCGCTGGGGGGCATGAACGGATATTGCGAGTCGTGTGAGATGGAGAACAACAAGCTGAAGCGGTACCACGACGGGTTCTTGGACCAGTATTACACTCCGCAGTCGAAGGCGGCCGGGAGGCTGAGGATCCTCGCAGCGGGGGTCACGATCAGGGTTCTGACCGCAGACACGATTGTGATGGCGAACAGGATGATCTGCGCGATTCGGATCAGATCGGGGCTGGATCCTCAAGTGTGGCGGATTCACGACCTCGACTTCGGAGTCGGACGTGCTGTGCTCGTTCAACATGCGGATGATGCGCGTGTTGGAGAAGGCGAAGGTGGTGGTGATCTCGATTGCGTCCGGGGTTTCGATCAGGCCCATAAGGTTGAAACACGAGGTGCGGCATGTTCGTGATGGAGGCCCGATGGTCGACTCGATGTGTGTCCACGATTCGGTCAACATGGCGCACCTCAACTCGGCGTGTTTGAGCCCCAAGGAGACGTCCGAGCAGTGCCTGTACGTCACGCCCGAGTGCATTACCTGCAGCTCGCTCGCGACTGAGTCAAGGGAAGGGGTCGTGATTGGGATCGGGATCAGGATGATGAGCCAGGACTTGGCCACGACTCCGGTCAAGGGGCGACACCACGATCATGACCCTGCGCAGCAAAGCCTGTGCGCGTCACCGACTTCATGGACGCCCAGGATGCCGGAGAAGGAGGTGATGTCGATGTCAATGCTGACATTGCCTAGGAGCGTGTCCAATGCTACCCAGAGCAGCGGGTTCTCTGTCATCCCAACTCGTACGACCTCGGCCGCGGTATCGTGACTCACAAGTCGTCGACTGTCTGGATCGAAAGGGCTTTTCTCCCAGAAGAAAAAAACACGCAGACCGCACACATAATTTGCCCGCTGGGCGTGGTATCTACGGCCCTGGCAGTCAGAAATTCAGTAAATCATGGCATGACTGAGCGAGTATAAGAGCACCTCATAAGAAGCAGTCAGCCGCGATGCGCTCGGAGGGAAGACGGCGGCGACGAGGCCGCTAATAAGAGAGCTCGCTCGTACGAGACCGGTCGTCTCTCATATTCAACTTGGAATGCCCGTCTGACATAGCGCGCAGGGAAGCTGGTATATGACTTCGAGTGCATGAGCGAGGTCGGGTCCGGGGAGCGGACGCACGGAAGCGCACGGACAAGGTCGGCCACAGTTTGGCACGGGCGCTCCGGAGAGCCTTATATTGCAGTGTCCCGTGGTTAAGATTCTGTAGATCCTTTGCGTACTTGGTCCTCGCAACAGCACTCCCTAGCTTTTTCTTGCTGGGTAGTGGCGGTCCTCAGTAACCAAAGAATGCACCATGGATGTGAGAGGGCAGGTATGTCCTAGATCTGAGGCGGAGGACGCTGTGCAGCATGTGGCATCGTCGTGGAACATGAGCTGGAGGACTTGGGTAAAGTTTATATTTCAACGTCACGGAGGGGTGTGGTCCATATTGGAAGGTGGCTGCCTCAGGCACCCACTTCCCTTAGCTCTAACCTATAGATCCCTACTTAGCTTAGTAT
>JADDON010000473.1:0-48573 GCA_017140175.1 Fusarium staphyleae | reverse complement strand
CTTAGTAAGAATACCCTATATAATAAGAGAACCTTCCTTATTAATTACTATAAGGCTTATTAACTTATAATAACTAAAAAGAATATTCTTATTAGCTAAAGGGCTGCTAGATTATAGCTAATAAACTAAATAAGGGTTCTATTAAATCTAATAGTTATAAAGACACCTAAATAGCCTAAAATACCTAAAAAGCCTACTAAAAGGCTATCTAAATATCTCTTTAAGACTCCTTATATATCTATATAAATAAGAAATATACTTATAAGTATTAAGTTAACCCTTAAAGATAATAAGATAATTTAATCACTTTTTAAGAAGGTTAAGACCTAATTAGACTATTAGGGAGCTAAGCTAAAAGCCTAAAAAAAAGAGATATAGTTATTAAGGCATTAGAATTAAGAACTATTACTAAAGAAGAAGTAAAAAGTTATAATTAATAGTAATATAGCCTTTATATAGGTTCTAATAATTAAGAAGGCTTATAAGGCGATAGAAAAGCTTCTATAGCTATATAAGACTATAAAATAAGTTAAGAAGATAAAATTTAAGGATTTATATAGAGAGTTCTATCTAAATTTATATTAAGTATAATTTTAGATCAATTAAAGTATTTATTATAGCTTAATTAAAGAGTATTATATATATATTATCTCAATAGTATTATAAAAAGGTGGTCTATTTCTGGGGGTGGTCTGTAAGTGGGGTGTCTGACTTACCAGCATTATTGGAGTTGCCAACATTAATCAGTTAACGTTAACATCTGTTGAGTTGAGCCATTTCAGGGTTCAATGTGGGGCTTACAACGGCAGGACCTCCAGGCTTGTTGGGCAAGAGCGGGTTGCACGTCAAGTATCCGTAACGTGCAACCTCTACCATGGAAATCTTGTAAATCACCATCTAAACTTGACATCAACAATATCACCAACGTTTCAGATCACCTCAGAGGCGACAACAGATCAAGACGTGATTAGGCCTTATGTCAAGCTCAGAGACGCCTGTGACGTCGTCAGCTCTTCAGGGTCCAGGGATAATAACCCCGCGTTGGCTGCCTCTATCACTTCACTGGCCCTTGTTACCTCATCCCGCCTATACACAGCAACAGAGCTGCAACTATTTCTGCCCGAGCTTCATTTCCTAATACACTATCTGCTCCTGCTTATGTTCTTGATCTTGGGAAACCCCGTGTATCCGTATCTTTAATCATTATGGGGTCACCCCCTTCTCCGCCGCCGCCGCCGTATACGCCGTATATGGAAAAGCAGCCCCAGCCTCAGGAGGATACCACCAGCCACCGCGCGCCGGCCGGCACTCAACCTCTATCCCCGACTCCGTCCGGAGGCTATCTCTCTAAGCTCCCGGCTTCCGGCGCTTGGCTCGCCCCCGATCCCCGCTCCTCCTCTACTCAGTCCCTTTATCCTGTCTCACAATCAGAGACCTCTCTATACTCACCTTCAGCTCCTACTGGTGACCCTCGCGGCAGGCGCAGACTCCTAGTCATCTATATCCATGGCTTCCTCGGCAATGACCAGTCTTTCCGCTCCTTTCCCGCCCATGTCCATGCTCTTCTTACCAATCTACTGGCCGACACTCATGTCATTCATTCCAAGATCTACCCACGCTACAAGACATACCGCGCCGTCGATGTAGCTCGAGACAACTTCAGCGAATGGCTAACTCCCCATGAGTCGCCTACTACAGACGTTGTTCTTGTTGGCCACTCCATGGGCGGTATTCTGGCTGCTGATATTGTTCTTATGGTATGTTCATCGCGGTCCCCTTCATACAGCTCAGTGAGACTAATGGCTATTTTCCTGCTCGGTAGCCGAACCCGAGCCCGTATGGCACATCTCCCTTCAAGCACCGCATTCTAGGCCACGTCTCTCTTGATTGTCCTTTTCTCGGCCTTCATCCAGGCATCGTTGTTTCCGGTATATCGAGTCTGTTTAAGCCTGCAGCTACGCCGCCTCAGGACCAACCCCAAGAAAATGCCGGCTCCAATGCACCTTATGCTTCTGGATCCTCGACTGTTGCTAGTCCCAGCGACTCGTCCTTGTTTCTTACAAACTCGCAAAGCTCCGTTCCGGGTTCCCCGGTTAGCCCTTATTCCGCCACCTCTACGTCCTTTCCTAATCTCATGCATGATGACTTCTTCAACCAACCCTTCTTCAATGACTCGGGTTTGCGAGAACAGCCCTTTATGCGCCGCATGCTCCACTTCGCATCCAAGTATCGCTCTGAAGGCCTCGTTCAAGCCGCCGCCAGGCACGTTTTTTCGTATCTTGAGTTTGGCAGTTGTCTCGCTGACCTGGCTGGACTTGAGTCGCGCTACTCTCGTCTCCGTGCGCTCGAGGATGTTGACGAGCTTCAACTTGCGAGCTCAAGCCAGAATCCCCAGGCACCTACGGTGAGAGTGCGGTTTCTGAACTACTACACGCTCTGTACAGGGCGTCCCAAGACGCCCAAATCAACTACACCAAAGGCTCAGACACCTGAGGAGGGCTCTTCTCCGAGACAAAGCATCGACACATCCAATGCTACGCCTGGAAAAGCTCCTCTAGAGCCAGATTCTTCTCTGTTGCGAGCCAAGTTGGAAGAACACGACAATGCACGCGCCAGCCAAGAAAGTCCCCGGCCAAGCATAACGGTAGAGCATCGTGATACCATAGGTAACTCGACAAATCATCAAACTATATTGGACGCAGACGATACGAAAGAAACGAAGCAGACACAGAACGACATACACCAGGACGATTCGGTCAACAGGAGAGACTCTGTCGTCTCTGACATGAACCGACTATCCATGCAATTCATTGATCCTACCCCGATGGAGGACTCGATCGATGATCCTAGCGATCCCAAACCCATCAACGACTCCATCCCCCCTACCCCTCAAGAACCCTCGAACCCGCCACGCTTTAGCGAGGAAATCGACCTACCACCCCTTCCCGAGCCTCCTACAGCCCCTGAGCTTCCTGACCTGAGCCTTTACACGAACAAGGATGAGCGGAAGCAGGCTGAACGAGAATCAAAGCGTCTCCAGCGATCCTATGAGCATGCCGTCAAAGACCACGCCAAGGCCATCCGAGAGCGCGAAAAACTCCTCGAGAAGCGCCGCAAACGCGCACAGAAAGAGGCAGACAAGGCTCTCAAAGAGGCCGCTCGCCAGGAGAAAGAAGCCGTCAAAGAGGCTGAACGAAAGGGGAAAGAAACCCAAAAAGAGCAGCGTCGTCTTGAAAAGGAAGCCATAGAGCGCGAAGAGAAGCAGCGGCAGCAGGAGGATCATCAAGAAGCAGACGCTGAAGTTGTTGCCGGGGCCCGCGACCTCGACTCGTCCAAACCCCGCAAGCTGCGGAAGTTTTGTAACCTGCCCAGCAACAAGGGCGTAGTGACGGACCCGACTTGGGTTGATATCTACATGGCGGACGTTGATGAGGTTGGCGCTCACTGTGGGCTGTTCTTCCCGGGACCACACTACGAGAAGCTTGTTGGTGATGTTGGCAGCCGAGTCATGGGTTGGGTACAGGAGGACTTGACCAAGAGGGCCATTCAGGAAATGGGGGTATGAAGATTTAAATGAAGACTCTTAACGGCCATGGTCAATATCGACAGGTCGACAAGACCAGATACCCAGGACATTAGTAATGTTTGAATTCACATGATGCTATCCCATATTTGCCAAGCGAGATGGTATCTAGAGAAATTGAAAACACCCCAACAAAACACCTCATCCCGGCCGTCCTACCATTCATACATGCATGCGACCAAAGCGCCGTCCTTCAATCCTACTCCAGTCTATCCTTACAGTATTAGGTATATAGTTGTATGTATATGAGTGTAAAAGTCTTCAGCATATGTATGTGTATATGTGAGCGTCTTGTAAGGCAAAAATCGCCAGTGTAGATGTAAATGCGAAAAGAGAAGGCCTAGTAAATGTCAAGCTCCCTAAGCTGCACATCCAGTCTTCTGTCATCATTCATCGCCCCCTTGACAACGGCCGTCTCCTCGTCGACGCCCAGCAGGCCCCCCGGGCCGAGCTCAAGGGTCCCGAGACGGACGAGCTCGCCGTCAGAGACCCAGTCGCGCCGGCCGCAGACGAGCACGTTTGCCGACTCGAACGACTCGTCGGTCTTCCAGTCGCGGCCCGAGATAAAGGCGCCAACAAGCTCGTGCTCCCCAGCCGGGGGGTCCGCTTCTGGCGAAGCGTGCGCGGCGCGGAGTAGCAGTGCTGTGAGGGCGGGACGGAACGTGTCGCGTAGGTCGGGAGACACAAATGTAATGTTTGCCACTTTGGAGGAGGAGGAGGAGGATGCGGCGTCGGTGGTGGGAGGGGCGACGGTGAGGCGGATATAGAAGCAGTATGTCTTGAGGCGGAGGAATGTAATGGGCGTTGCGCGGGCAGCGATGGCGTCGCCTTGGTCTTCCCACGAAAGGATCTTTTCGTCCTTGAAGCCGATCGAGACGTCCATATTTGGCACGGCGGAGATGTTGTCGACGAGGGGGGTTTCATCGCCGACCTGGCAGAGGCTGAAGTAGGGTCCATAGCCCTTGTACTCGGGGCGGAGCTTCCACGCGAGCCATGTCCACGAGGGGAACGAGCCGTGGAGATGCATGGGATATGTCGAGATTTCTGCATCGCCTACGGGATCGAGGCGCCAGCCGAGAGCGATAGCGAGACGGTCTGTCCGGGAGGGTAAAGGTTGGTTTTTGAAGTCGTTGGCGTGGAAAAGGGGGAGGCCGAGAATGTTATCCATCGGGGGGTCCATCTGGGCGTACTGGTCGAGGATGCCCCTGAAGGCATCGAGACGATCCTCGGGGAAGGTGAACTCTCGGTTCAGATATCCGTTGACCTGGTTCTTGAAGTCGCCTGTGCGCAAGCCCGCGCCGGTTAAAGGAAAGACGCGGCCGAGATTAAGGGCGGGCTTTGTATGGAGAGGAAAGGAGATGGTTTCGTGGCAGTGGAGGGATTGACACTGGAAGTATATCTGTGAGGGGGTAAAGACAAGGCGACGACGAGATAGTAGGCCTTCTTGGTACGTCCAGCCACGAGAGGCCCATTTGGAGGTGGCCACTTCAGTGTCGGGCCTTATGAGTGAAGTGGTGAAATGGCCAGCTTCGGTTCGGAGCGATAATTGCTCCTCGCGAGGGACACTAACACCAGGGATGCCGTCTGAGATTCCCTCGCCCGCCGCGACGATGAGGGTCAAGGCAGAACGCGCATATATCTCGCCCATCCTGTCCAGCTGCCGCTGCCGCTCCGCCGCGTTGTACTGGGGGAAGCAATACCGGTCAATCCAGAGATATCGGAACCCAAGGGACCTCGTTATCGCCATGGCGTCAGCGAAGAGTGGAGGTAGTATGTCAGGCAGGCCGCCAAGCTGATCCGTCTCGTCTTTTGGGGGAGCACCCTGTACATAGCTCAGTGTAACGTACTCGACCGTCTCGGCGTTAAGGTCGTCCACAAACACCACCGTCTCCTCTCGACAATCCACAAGCTTGAGGCCTCGAATCGGCGGCCCTCGAGAAGCACAGGCCGTATGTGACTGATCTGTCATGCAGAAGTCGATCCAGGCACGAGGCAGCGCGGGGTCAAGCTTGGGGGGGATAACACGGCCTCGAATAGCGGGTGCAGTCCCCCGGTAGCCAGCCATATCATCCTTGCCCTCAGCGACTCGCACGATATAACCCCACGGCAGCGCCTTGCTCTTGGTGGTGACCTCAAATAGCACAGCGCCTCCGAGCTCGTGCTTCTCCCCGACGCCGAGGCGCTCAAAGGCCTGGCGGATGCGCAGGTAGGGCGTAAACTTGCGCGTCATGTCGGGCTCCGCGCCTACGAGAGCCTGGAAGAAGATGCAGTAGGGGCACGCGGATAACTCGGCGAGGGTATGGGCCAAGGGTATCCAGGGTCGCGGCTGGCCGGGCCGCCAGTTGAGGAGGTAGGGGAAGTCGATGGTCGCACAGATGGCGCAGGGCGGGTTATCGTCATCGGCAACGAGGCAGCTCAGGCCGTTCCTCGCAGGCCTCCTCACCTCTCGCTCTGTGCGACGCCGTCGCGAAGAGAGTTGGTGAACATCTGGCGATGTCTCCCTCGTCGAGGCCGAGTCCCAATCGCTACTCTTGTTGTTCCCGTTGGAACTATCGGGGCGGCCGCGGGTGAGTCGCGTGAAGGCGAAGAGCTTGGAGATCTTCTTCATGCCGGCGGGCACGCGGGCAGCTGCATTGGGGCCCGGAGCGGCGGGTTTGGCGGTGGCTGTTGCCGCCGAACGATCATTCTGGCTCATCGAGGTGGGAGAGTGCTTTGCGGGGGCGGACGCGAAAGCGACGGCGGTTTGCGACATGCGAGACGAGGTTGGCGATGCTACAAAGTGAGAGGCTGTGAGGTGAGGGCACCGCGGGGCGAGAAAGAGAGAGGGAGGACGTTTTTGGAGATGCGGCGTCACGGAAAGGGGGGGGGGGGGGGGTTCAACAGACTGAGGAGAGGAGAAAGTGGTGAAGCCCTGGGAATTGGTGGTCGATGCTCCCCCTTTCAGTTCAGTCTCATAGCAATTGATCCGGATTGTGTAGTTGGCGGAACTGAAGGTTAATGATCGTGGGAGAGCAAAAGTAAAAGAAGTGGTGTGGTCGCCCCGAAGGAACCGCAGAAACAATGGCGGTCCCCTATTTGCGGGATCCTCATTTGATATCTGCTTGTGATATAGCCTAGTTACTTTGTTTAGTCTAGTCTAACTAGCTGGCAGAGTACCTCTTACTTGAGTGCGATAGAGCGAGCAGCTGGCTCTGTCAACTAGTCAGTTAAAGTATTCGGAGATGGACCCTTATTAGCATGTACAAGGCTATTAGCACTAGCTCAGCCGAGACCTTGTAAGCTGCCTTTCCGTGCTCTCCAGATGAAAGGCTATTGACTCGCAAAGCACCTTATTATTTGTGCCAGTGAATAGACTGTATCTTGCTATTCGTCTCTCCCTCGTCCTGCCTGCTCATCCTCCGAGAGAATTGTCTACACTGCTTGGTTGAAGACCCGACCTGGACCATCGTCCTCGCTACCAAAGACCGGGAATAATAAAGTGCCCGCCCGCTTGTGGCAAAGGGCCAGGGGTAGGGGACAAGGACAGGGGCAACTGTCTCTTATTGTGTACTCCATACCGAGTATCCATAGATACGTTATGATATCGTTGTGGTGTGTGCTATCATGTCTCTGCATCGAATCTAGTCTCTTCGTTCTCTACAATGGCCTATGAACTGTAAGCAATAGCCTAAACAGCCGCCTGTGGGTATGTACTGTCTAACTATCTTGAAAGTACGGATACCTGCCAAATGCAGGCTCAGAGGCAAAACAGCCCCCGTAGTCCGTCTGGGGTTTAGCGCCAATTTCTGGTTTCGGTGCAGCCATCTCGGCCGATTCCACGTGGGCCGTGCATCCGAGATGCACCCATTTTTGCTCGGCTGTTCGGGGTTTCCTTTTGTTTTTGACGGAAGTTAGTTATTCAGCATAGCCGACAAAGCAACAAGTCAATACGTACTCCGTACTCCCTCCGAACGTTGTCATTTATCTATCCTTGTACAACATCATGTCGAGATAATCCAAGCCGTCAGACGTCATCACCTACAGCCCATTGATTGTTTTCTTCCCTTTCTGTATCTGCGTGAACGGGCCAGCGCATTTTCAGTAAATAGCACAGTATAGGGTATCCTCCTTCCATGTGTACAGATGCCATGGGTGGTTTAGCCTGCTACACAAAGAGGTGTTTATTCTATCCGTATTGTAACGGAACATGCGCCTCGAATCATCAATCATATCAAAGGCTTAAGAATAAATGGCATCCCTCCATGGATTCATGGGCTCCTAAATGGTGTATTTGTCACAGCAACACCTTCGTGCAGCATATCAAGAACTAAACACATAAGATCACCATACACACTCAGTCCGAGTGATAGGTCATAAACAATCAATTCGAACCCCCGCGTCCAGATGCTACCCCTGGCAGTATTCATTACCTTTGATACCGGGTTCAGTAGAAAGCGCACATCATCAAGCATAAGCAAGTGTATTGTCGTGTCGAATCCTCGCCGGTATTTTGATGTGGGCCTCACCTCCTGCCACACATGGGCCCCTCACCACAACCTATTATTCCACGTTAGCCACTGTTTCGAGCTTGAAAGACATCACATCTACTTACCTCGCCCTCAATCTTGTCGTCAGTCGTCTTGTGCACACCCGAATCCTTCAAAAACACCTCCACACTGCTGAGCGGCGAACCAAAATGACCCTTAACATCATCGCAAAGCCGATAGTCGTAAATAGCCGTCTGGGTGATCGCTCCAGCCACCTTGGCCGCTGTCAGCGCGTACACGACCCGCGCCCCGGTAAAGATGCGCAAATCCGACAAGACGCTGGCCGATAACAGAGGGGTATCAGAACCCACACGCTCAGCAACATAAACGAGACGGAGCTTGCCAGGAGTCGTCCCAACAGCCGGAGACGCGCCAGAGGAAAAACTCGACAGAAAGTTTGATTTTGAGTGGATTCCCTCCTGCGTCAGAGAGCGAGTGGACAGAGCGTGCGATGCCTTGGCCAGAGGCGACCCTAGCTTGCCGGCGGACTCCTCATGGGTCTTTAGAAGCGTCTCGGGGCTAGCCACCAGAACCGTAGGAGCAACCCCCTGAGTTGCCAGGACCAGATCTGGCGACCTGCCAGCAACCGAGTTCAGGGCGACCGAGGCATTCGCGTAGAACGCTGCCATAGTGACAACAAGAGTATGGACGTTGGCGAGCGAGTCCGCGGGGAGAAAGAGGTCAGATGGGTTGATGCGTTCCTTGGTGGGAATGGCTGCGAGCTGGGCGGCGATGGCAGAAACTAGGTTCGCCTGGCTGAAGCGCACCATCTCCTCCATCTGACCCGGTCTAGTCTGCCAGAAGGTCACCACATCCTCGGGAGTCTTCTCGGCATCAGGGGCTGGCAATTCAGTACCGGCAGTGATGGGGGCATCCCGAATGATGTCGTGCCAAGTAGCGACGTTGATGCTACCGCCCATACCCTCAGGCACCTCGTTCCAGTCCATGTGGTTGCTTCCCTCGTCTGTAACCCAGACGAGTTGTCGCAATGACGGATAGGCCTTGATCACGGCATCAAAGGGAAATGCACCAGGGGCGGTAATCAGTGTATCGACCGCGGAACGGCGGAGCATGGAGACCAGCTCATCCTCGGGAACGTCAAAGGGAA
Organism: Fusarium staphyleae; assembly: GCA_017140175.1. NCBI lineage: Eukaryota > Fungi > Ascomycota > Sordariomycetes > Hypocreales > Nectriaceae > Fusarium > Fusarium staphyleae. The sequence continues at coordinate 39,356 of JADDON010000473.1, read as the reverse complement.
CAAGGACCGCCGTCAGTCCTGGATAGAAGCTGCAGGCAAAGAGCGTCGCCAGCAGCTCGATCGAGTTTGGTAGGTAGACTGCAACCCTAATACCGCCGGCTTCCGCAATATGCTGTCCGATGAGGTTGATCTGTCGAGTAATATCGTCTATTGCGAGTTAGCGCACCTGAATAGACTCGCTCAAAAGAGATGTATATCTTGCCATACCAAAATTGTGCTCAACAACGTTTCGCGATCCCAGAACAGTCAAGAGCTTGCCCTTGGCACCATCTTCACCACCCTTTGCCGCCTTCCGCCAGACATCCCTCAGGTCACCGTTTCGGCCACGAGACCACTTGGAAGCCCCGGGATCCTTGACGTTGAGACCGCTGTTAAGGGGCATGCCGTGAGGAGCACCCTGTGATCGATAGACTGGGCTCTCTCCTTCATTTCGTACCGAGGACGGAATGGCCTGGCGAGCGAGGAGCAAGGGATGTACGTCAGCATCGCGAGCCGTCACTATGCGATACGAGACGAGAACAAGCAGCAGCGTCACCAGACCGGTCGAGTATATGTTCCACTGCCCGATCAAGTCGGTGATGCCCGCGTCGAGGCTATCAAAGACACCCATTGTAGGCGAGGGCCCCCGGTGTGGTGTATCGATTTCGGGGGGTTCGATTCGGCTTCTAGTTGGAGCAGTTTGAGTATCGTGCCAGATGGAAAGTCTGCACGCGATTGACCGTATATCATACGTGCATCCGCTTGCTAACTTTAGTCGAAGATCAAGAGTACAAATAAACAAGAAAAACACAAACACAGGTTGGAGTTGGGAGTTTGGGGCGGGGAAAACACCGTGAGGCAAGAGGCAAGTGAGTGTGGGGAAAGCTTTGGTGGGGGCTGCTGAGCTGAGCTGAGCTCCTCCATCTCTTGGCTGGCTGCCTCTCACTCGCGCAGCCATATCATAACCTAGACTCTCTATACGTAGTAACTTACCTATTTAACAATTAATGATATTAGAAACCAACTGATTGGGTTTATCTAGCTTCTTTCATTCTTCGATGGAAAACACCATAATAAATCCTTAGGTACAAGACCTTGATGCGGAGACTTCGCCGTTCCCCTATTCACATACATGGTCACTCCACTCACTCACTCTGAGTTGATTGACAGCACACACAGCCTCATTGATAACATCATCCAAGGTTGGCTGATATAGCTTCCAGCCAGCCTCGTTCTTAGAGCGTCCAGCACCCGCAGCAACCTTCTGAAGGTCTGTCCGCCGCGTCTACACCATTCTCCTCGTGCCGACCGGTACTCACTGCACGACACAATCCAACTCTAGGAATGTTGATAAGGAATTACATTTCGGAGTACATCACAAAGGAATCAAATATAAATGCAATACGTTTTTTTATCAGGACTCCTCAGTCCAGTCTGGATGTCTGTTCTACCACGGGAACTGAGTCCATCGGCTACTTCCTGTTCGTAGCATCATGGTCCCGTCGTCAGAAGCCTCCTGACTCGGCCTTTCCATCCTGGCCAAGTCTAAGCCTTCGTCATGTTCATGTCCCTGACTTGCAAAGAGCAAGAGCTTTTGTTTTCCGTTCCGTGCCGTGCCGCCCAAACCAAAATCCATAACCTGTGGGCGTCGCGCGGCAACGCTCGTGCTCTCCGACTCGTTGATAAATAAAAACAGAGATAACCGTCCTGTTTGACCGTCATCCTTTGTTCCCTGCCATGCGCTCATCGCCCTCCCTCCAGTCCCCGTTCCTGGGGGGGACCGGTGGGCGATTCGTCACCAGAGAACCGAGAAATCCACTTTTGTCTATGTGTCTGCACGGCGATAACATGACCCTCTATCGTGAAAGTGAGAAAAATGCCCTCGGGGTAAAAGGGGAAACCCCAGGTAGACGGCGGAAACATAAACTTCGTGATACTGCGTCCAGATCCAGTGTTCCGCGAACCTAGATCCATGTCCGCATCACTGATGCTGCCAACGTCTTCCATCTCCCCACGTATCGGTCTAAGGGTATCAAGCGACAAGTGTGCCGAAATCAAAAAGAAACGCAATCTATCACATGCTTCGTGAAAGCCCTGGGACCGAATAATGCCTTTCGCCTGTCGAGAAAGGGCCATTCGTCTGTCTTCGCAGGTCATGGTGCCGCCGTGTCGTCCAAATGCAAATAATGTCGTTAAGGAAAAAGAAAACCGAAGATCACAAACGCGTGATGTTGCAGCTGGGTGTGACTGTCAACATCGAGTTGCACCTTGAAAGATGCGAGTGCCTCAAGCGGCACAAGTCCTCTACCACCAAGAGGACTGACCACCGGGGCCACCGGGGTTGCCGTAGCCACCACCACCACCGTAACCGCCACCACCGCCACTATAACCACCACCGCCATAGCCACCAGCACCGCCGCTGAAGCCGCCGGCACCCTGAGGAGGGCCGTTGAAGCCACCACCGCCGCCGCCGCCGAAGCCGCCGCCGCCACCACCACCGCCGTTGAACTTACGGAAGTCACGGGTAGCATTGCCGCCACGGCCACCACCACGAGAACGTCCACCACGGCCGCCACCGCCGAAAGATGACTCGCGGGCAATGGTCTCGAGGAAGGCAGGAATTTCCTGGTTAGCCTCCTTGAGGAGATCTATGAGCTCCCGAACAACACCACGATTGCCGCGGTTGAAGAAGGCAGTAGCAATACCAGTGTTGCCAGCACGACCAGTACGGCCAATTCGGTGGACGTAGTCGTCAATGTCGGTGGGAAGATCGTAGTTGACAACATGCGTCACCTTGGGAATATCCAAGCCACGAGCAGCAACGGCAGTAGCAACAAGGATTGGGCAGCGACCGTTGCGGAAGAATTCCAGAGCACGCTCACGCTCACGCTGGGTTCGATCACCGTGGATCGAGGTAGCGGGGAAGTTCTGGTTGATCAGGAAGTCCGAAAGTGAATCGGCCATCCGCTTCGTCTCGACGAAAATAAGAGTCAGACCAGCAGCTTCGCTGTGCAGAATGTCGAGAAGAACGGAGCGTTTATCGACGTCCTCGACATACTCGACTCTCTGGGTAATGTTCTCCGAAGTAGCACCGACGCGGCCGACAGAAAGGAAGATGTAGTCCTTGAGGAAGTCGCGGGCAAGCATCTGGATGTCACGAGGGAAAGTGGCGGAAAACATCAGGGTCTGACGAGAATCAACTGATGGCATGTCCTCGCCTTCCACGATGCGGCGGATCTGGGGCTCGAAACCCATGTCAAGCATACGATCAGCTTCATCCAGGACAAGGTACTTGATGTTGCAGAGAGAGATGCGACCTCGCTCTATGAGATCGACCAATCGGCCAGGGGTGGCAACAAGCAGATCGCAGCCACGCTCAATTTGTCGGAGCTGGGAGCCAATGTCGGCACCACCGTAGACGACGCAGGGTCTAACCCAAGATCGGTAGGCGAACTTTCGGGCCTCATCGTAGATCTGAGAGACAAGCTCGCGGGTGGGAGCAAGGATCAAAGAGGTGGGGTAGGCCTTGCGCTGTCGGCCAAACTGACCAGCGGCGCCAGCAGGAGCAGGAGAAGGGCCGTTGATGAAGGCCTGGGAGAGAATGGGGAAGAGGAAACCACCGGTCTTTCCGGAACCAGTCTGGGCACAAGCCATGAGATCACGGCCGCCCATAACAATGGGAATAGAGTACTTCTGGACAGGAGTGGGGACCTTGTAGTGAGCGAGCTCAATGTTTCGGCAGAGGTGCTCATCCAGAGGAGGGGTAGTGAACTGGTGAACGGCCTCGGGAACGTCGTGACCGGAAGCCTCAACAGGGATATCATCGTACTTCTCGAAGTTGATACCAGTCTGCTGCTTGGTGGGGTCGTCCAAGACACCGAAAAGCTCACGCTCGACACGGGGGTTAGCCGGGCCAGGAACGTGCTTTCCGTCGCGCCACTGGCCGTCGCCAGAGCCACGAGCTGTGTAGTTACCACCGCCGCCACCGCCGCCGCCAGAGTGGCCATCCATGTTACCACCACCACCACCACCATAGCCGCCGCCGCGACCACCCCAACCGCCACGACGGTTGTTATTCTGGTAGGTAGGGACGTCGTTACCCCAGTTGGACTGACGGGCGCCGTAGTTCTGGCTGTGAAGGAGTTAGCGAGTGTTTTCCAGACCTGCCTGAAACCGTCGATGTGAGAAAGAACTTACTTGGCCCAGGCGCTGTTACCAATACCGTTGGGAGCAGGGCCGCCGTTCATAGCGGGAGCGGGTGCGGGACCACCAGGAAGAGGGCCAGGATGGCCACTGACGGGAACACCACCAGGAGGTCCAGCAGGAGGTCCGGCAGGAGGAGGGCCACCGCCTTGACGCCGCATGTGAGGAGGAATGTAGGATCGCGGCTGGTTAGGACCGCCCTGAGCGCCATCGCCCAGGTTAAGGCCGCCCATGTTGAGTTGTTCAGCCATGTTGGAGAACGTCGAGATTTGAATCGAGTCGGTGATGTAAAGAAAGTCGAGTCGTAGACACGAAAGGCAATAAGACCGAGTGCGTAGAAACCCTCTCAAATATCAATGAGAGTGGCAGTGATGAATTCCCGTCCGACGAAATGAACAGGGAAAACGCGAAAGAGAAAGAGACGGAAGACGAATGCTTCCAATAATTTCCCCAAATAGATTACTTTTGAGCACCACAATGTCAGTGCTTGCAGATATCCCTCGAAGAACACGCAGAATCTTCAAAGGAGGGACCAAGGAAAGACGAAGAGTCTTGAGGATGACGAGGATGGAGGGGGTGGAGGAGGTTTGTGAGGTGAAGGGTTGTTGAGGGAAGAAGAGGGAAGAAAAGGAAGCGAGTCGGGAGGCAAAGAAGAGTGGGAGAAAAAAAATTGGTTTGCGTTGTGACAGAAGAGGACTAGCGCGGGCATTTGATTTTTGGGGGGTTTCGCCTTCTGCGGTGAGGGCGAGGGGGGGAGTTGAGAGGGAGGAGGGAAGGCCGTGAGTGGGCGAGGCAGGGTCCAAAGTATTCCTTAAGTATCTTTTGGCCACCGCCCGCATCAAAGGACCAGTGACGTTATTAGGGACTACGGAGAAGCCTGCCAGTATGCCTGCCACAGGGCTTGACGTGGCTGGGCAGAGGAGGGAAAAAGAACTGACCTGGTACTTATGGTGAGGTAGGCACTAGTCGTTCAAATGCACAAGAGAACGTTGTGCTTGAAATCGTCACAAGCTTTCGGACTTGAAGGCTGCTGTGTCTTAGGCCGGGTTTTAGGGAGGATACTATGTACTAGCCGTGATCCCCGGAAGCTTGTGAAAATGGCACTTTGGATTTCGTGGGTCACGGAAGGGTGAATTGGAGGTGGAAACAGCAAGAGCCCGTCCGGGAGGTGGGTAGGTTTGTAAGGGGCAAAGAATGGAGGCGAAGGTTGGGTATTTTCTTCTGGAGAAGACAGGGCGGAACCTAGTAACAGAGTCGAGGGGAGGTACTTGAAGGGTACTGAGGGCTAGCCGGGATGGGTTCCATAGGTGGAGCTCCTGGCTGGGCATACGGAGTAATAAGTACAGTAATACCTAAACTTGCACTGGCCTCACTTACAAAAAATCAAGACCCTAGTTAATCCAAGCTGGGAAAGGATGCAAAGAAAGCAATATCAAATAGGAGATACAGTAAGGCAAAAACAGAAACTGTCCTGAGTTTGAGAACACCGAGGGACTGTATAGAGCATGTACTTATTTCGAGAACCGGCTTGTAATTGTCCAGACCCTCAAGTACCGGACTGGGTTTGGGGTTATGTCACCTGGAAAGAAACCGTCAAGTATGTAAACAGCAAGCGTCGGGAAGCCGGTTGCAAACAATGGACGCAGTGGTTTCATTTAGGTTCCGCCAGCCAAGGAATAGATGTTGCTTGACCAACGCTTGATCAACCTCTCCACGCCCTCTTTAATTGCTAATACTCATACAGGGATTACAGGACCAGCTCAGTCAGATTGCCTAGATAAGTTACGGATCGCAGAGGGGTTGATGACGAAAGTCCGATAAGCGGGTGAGATTCGTCTACGGCACATGCGATGGGCTTGCTCCGTAGGTAGGTAAGTAGCTTAATGAGGGTGTAGAGATTGATATTTGAAGAAGAAGCCCACTACTAAGATTTTGTTCCAGTATCGCCTCTCGGGACATGATTCCTGCTGTACCACCACCCATTTGTCTTTTCCTTGTACAGAGTACATAGTGACTACAAGCAGCCTTGTTTCGTGTCAGGCGTTCCCATCCACATCCTCACCCCATGATCCAAGTACTCTTACATGAGACCACCCCCAGAAGCCCTTCAAACACCACGAGCCATCGGCTAAGCAAGATTCTTTTGAAAATCTAGAACCTGCTGATCCCTCGACGCATCCAATGACAGACCGAACCCTGAACTTCCAACTATGACGCACCATCTGTCGACCTCGTGCTCGTCCGACGCTATGTCCGGACAACAGGGCTGCTTTTACAGTAGGTATTCACCAGCATAACCTTGCCTACTATCATTGAACCCTGGATACTGTAGTTCTAATGACATATACTACAGCAACTCAGCCAGTTGACGAAGGGGCTTAACTTGGCTGTTCCATTGCTCATGGCCGAGTTCGATGTCGATCGTATGCTGCTTTGTCCTGGGCATATCTTTGTATTCCATTTTTGGTGTTTCTTCAAAGACAATCGAATAGTATTGATGGTGAGCAGTTCTGAAATGAAACACTATCGGCATTTTCTGCCAACATGGGGCAACGAAACAATTATCTTGAGCTGGATCAAGGCATGTGTCAAATCGTGACCAAAAGAGTAGACGTAATCGCTTATTATCGCAGTAACCTAGGCTCGTAGGTCCATCACCTTACAGGGAATAGAGTTACTATCTATTCAAAGACGGACCCAAATCTGGCCTGTTGACTTCACCTTCGGGCTTCGCCATTCTTCGAGAAAAGCATGCAAGGCTTCTATGGACCATCATCTGGAGGAAACCATCTTTATTGCAAGCACTAGCCCCCAAAGACCCATCTAATAGTACAAAGTCGTGTTTCCTTCGTGGCACTCATCCCTCAAGCGCACTTCACCACCTTGTCGTCGTCAAATTCTATATCAACGATTCCGTCTGCCTTGACTGCCTTGACGACCATGCCCTTGAAGTCAATCGGTAATCGGCGCTTCAACTCGTCGGTGCACATCGTCAGAATCTTGATACCCTGGCCGAGTGTGATATCGGGGTGGTGGTGCTTGTCCAGGATGGATAGGCAGTAGTATCTGCAGGAGCGTCAGGTTAGCCTCATTCTGGATTCATCCAAGTGCCGGTTCATTCCACGAATCGTCGTATTTAACACCAAGAGAAACGTACTGTGCGTATCCGTGCGCCGCATAAGGAACGTCCGCCAGCGCCGCTAAGTAATCGAGCCAGTACAGCGATGGCTTGCCGGTGATGGGGTCAACACCACCCATGAGGAGGTTGACGTTGTAGGGCTTCCGGGATCGCAAGCTCGTAGCAAGCTCTCCGCGGACAAAGTGCGCCAGACCGGAGGGAGATAGATCGGACTCGTTACGCATCGAATAGAGCTGGGCATTTCGTTGAATATACTCGGCGAATTGCACTGCGGGGAGTTAGCTGTCGTCATCATCCAGGCAGTACATGACTGCTCAGATGGATGGTGGATTTACCTGTGTCACCAGCTTCTCCCGAAAATGCCATAAGAGTGTGCTTGTTGAGTGCCCTGGTCTTGTCGTCGGACGCTTTGAGGATGGTGGCACCTCGCATCGCAGCTTTAGATGCTGCGATGATGGTAAAGTCCTTTCCGGTGATTCCCAGCAGTACCTCCCTGTATGAACAACGTTAGCGGATGTCATAGCTGTAGCTTCAGGTCGAGAATAGCTCACATATTGGCGAATGCGTGTTTTGCGACGGGAGGTTGTTAGAGTGTTGTGGAGGAGTCGTAGTTGTCAGCCTTTCTTGGAGATCCAGCAGCAACCGATCAAGCTCCCGTTTGTTAGGCTGTAGCGCTGCGCGTCAACGGGTCCCCGAGAGCTTCCCACACTCAGAGGAAGTGCCCCTCGTCACCGCTCGCCCCGGAAAAACTTGGCCCCAGTCTTCGCTCTATGATTCGCTGCTGGGTCTATCAAGCAGCAGACGGATTTTCCGAGATCCACTGTCGCTCAACTTTTTTTTTCATAGACACCCAGAAATTTATCTTCAAGGCGGGACGTTTGAAAGTCGTGAGAACGACAGCCAAACTTACGGCTTCGCCATCATGTCGTCCTTCTTCACAGCCCCAGGCTCCCAGAAGAAGCGCAAACGCACTGCGGCTCCAGAACCACCAAAAAAGAGAGTTGCTGCCTCGAAATCCTCCGGAAAACCATCTGCGAAGGTCACGGGCCCCACTAAGAAACGAGTCGAGCGAGACGACGAGTCTATCTCTGGGAGCGATTCGGACGACGACGGCGAGAGCTACGACAGTGTCTCCAATGCGAGCGACGCGGTAGAAGAGGACGGTTCGGACAGTGAGGACGAGACTGCCGCTGAGCGGAGATTGCGGCTTGCAGAGCGATACCTCGAGAACGTTAAGGAGCACGTGGACGAAGCCGGATTCGATGCGGCAGACATTGACAGAGACCTAATCGCTGAGCGACTACAAGAGGATGTCGCCGAGACCAAGGGACGAGTTTATCGTCAATTGGCTTCTGAATTGGCCTTTGACAAGGCCTCTCGAACTTTCTTCCGCAGTAACACCAATGCCGTCACCTCCATCGCGGCATGCGCGCCCTACATCTACACCACCACCAAAGACCTATACGTACAAAAGTGGAAGACACAGGACCTCCCTCAACACCAATACCCCCAGACGACGAAGCGAAAACCCAAGAAGCCCCAAGCCCCTCCGAGGAAACGTCCCGAGTTGGAGACGTGGTTGAAGGGCACCACGACCAAGTCACAAGACAAGAACTACCAGCGCCATACCGACCGCATTCTCGCTGTCGCTGCCTCCCCCGACGGCAAATACGTTGCAACCGGTGGCGCAGACCGGAAGCTGATTATCTACGACGCCCCTACTCTCAAGCCCATCAAAGTCTTCACACATCACCGAGATGCCGTCACTGGACTGGCGTTCCGCCGGGGGACGAACCAGCTGTACTCGTGCTCCAAGGATCGTACGGTCAAGGTCTGGAGTCTGGACGAGCTGGCCTATGTCGAGACACTCTTTGGCCATCAGGACGAGGTCCTTGATGTTGACGCTCTTGCACAGGAGCGTTGCGTTAGTGTAGGCGCGCGAGACCGCACCGCCCGCCTCTGGAAGGTGGCTGAAGAGACACAGCTCGTCTTTCGCGGCGGCGCCGTGGACAAAAAGTCCCGACCAGATGTCAACCCGCGCTCCCTCCTGCACGAGGGCAGCATGGACCGTGTGGCCATGATTGACGATGACCTCTTCGTCACAGGCAGCGACAACGGCGCCCTCTCTCTGTGGAGTGTACAGAAGAAGAAGCCCGTGTACATCGAGCCCATTGCGCATGGCATCGACCCGCCTCTGGATCCTCAGGAGGCATCGGCCGAGCAGCACCCAGATCCCAAGGTCGTGCCCCATCCGACACCCCGCTGGATCACCGCCATCAAGACCATCCCCTACTCCGACGTCATCCTCACCGGCAGCTGGGACGGGCACATCCGCGTCTGGCAGCTGAGCGAGGACAAGCGCAGGCTCGAGCCTCGCGGCGTCCTGTCCACACCCGAGGACGCGGACCAGTCGGAGGAGGAGAGCACACGGGGTCCTATCACAGGTGTTGTCAATGACATCTCCCTGTTTGAGCGCGGCGACCGGGGCCAGGACGGGCTGTGTGTTGCTGTGGCCGTGGGGCGGGAGCATAGGTTAGGCAGATGGAACCCGTCGGCCAAGGTCGGACGCAACGGAGGTGTTGTTTTTGAGATTCCGAGGATACAGCGGCCCCTGGTGAATGGTGCAGACAAGTCGGGTGAGGACGAGGACGAGGAAGATGATTGAAAAGCGTACTGTAATAGATACTACTATGAACCCACTCAATAGACGTGGCGGAGACTGAGCCCACACTTCACGTTATATATTATGAGCATTTCGAACCTACACTTCGTCTTCCCCGGCTTTAGTGCTATGATTCTGATTACACAGCTACTCTCGATGAACTTGTCATATTTGAAGAATATGCATTTGCCCAAGACGTACTGGCAGGGTATAATCATGGTATTGTTCTCTACTAGAAATGTACTCTTCGTTCTTCTCAAAACATGCAATGCTTCCGCTCGACTTTGTTCATCGCTACTTTCATGCAGTATCCCGAACGCCTGAAATGTGCCGCAATGCAAACCCTTCCATGGCATCACCCTTGCATCCCTTGTCAATAAGTGCTTAGCACTGAAACAAAACTAATTAATACCGAACTCCATTTGCATCTTCAGAGGCTGGAACCACGTCTGACGTCAAAACTCGCACTTACGAGGTCAAATCAATGGACCTGTCTACTCCATCATACTGGGGTCCCCTCCGGGAGGGTATGTCGGATTCGATGCTCTCTCTGACTTGGGGGTCCAGGTCAACAACATTCCGTTGGATAACTTTTGCTGAAGTGTTTGCGCGCGGAGTGGAGACGTGTATATTCGGAGATAGAGGCCCCTTCACGGTGGAAGGGGTATGATCTACAACCTGCTCCTTGGGGGAACTGGCCAGTTTCTGTATAAAATCGGGTGTTGATCGCTTGCCCCTGTGCTGTCTTGGCTCCAAAGGTAACTGATGCCCCATGGTCAAGTCAACAGGCACTCGCGAGGCACTGCCGAGTGGAGACGAGCGGGCCGAATGGAAGATATCTCCAGAGCTAGAGGTCCTCACATCGTGGCTAGAGTCATCGTCCGCTGGCTGAATGAGCTCCGGCTCTGAAGCTCTTTGTGGTGTGTGAGGCTGCGCTGGTTTGTCTGGTGAAATGACAGCAAAGTAATGCGAGATGGTGTTTGGCTGCTTGGGCGTTTCGACTCTTGGAGACCTCATACTATTCGGTAAAGGGTTTTGCAGATCTCGGGTGACTCGTGGAGTTTCTGGGCCTTCTGATGGCACGGGAGGTGAGGAGGGGGCCACTTGCGAGGACGAAGCGGCCTCTCTTCTTCGCATCCTCTTTCTCTCTTTCTCCTCTTCTAGTCGCTCATGTTGTTCCTTTTGCAACGTGAAAAGAAGGTCTCTGACCTTTGCTCGTATCTTCGAAGGTTTGATATTCCACCGTGTTTCTTCCTTGTGGAGGAGCTTGCGGACAGCTTCATCAGGGTCTTTGAGGAAATGCTCCATATATCCTAGGATAAAAACACCGCAGTCACAATAGTTGTCTTGCTCAGGAATCCCTCGAGCAGTCATGCCGCCTGGTGGCTCAGTAATTTCGACACCCTTTTTGTGTCTTGCCTCTTCCACTAGATAATCCCGCAGGCTCTTGCAGGTTGGCGAATGTGCCGAGCCCAGAGAATCAAGGGTAATGATCCTTGGCTGCTCAATGCTGAATTTTTGATTACCGCCAGTTGATTTGCGCTTGCTTGCCTTGATAGGTGCGCCGGACTTCATGGCAGATGCACTGGTCGAAGTATCATCACCGTTGCCATTGCTGTTGGCCGTTGCGTCGTTACCGTTTGGGTTAGAATCTTCATCATCAAGAGAAATCGTAGTCGTGTTACTCGCTGCGGCTGTGTCGTCAATGAGAATTGCCTCTCGGTCGCTCGACAGTTTCTTTTCGGGCGAAGGTAGCAGCCGAGGAGCATTGTAGATGATGGCCAAATACCAGTGTGCGTTTTCGTTGACTGGAACCACGATGTAGTCATACGAAAGAAGGTCGATTCTGGCAGTCCAGGCTTTGACGCCGTCATAGTTGATCTTTCCACGGTTCGATCTCAGCTTCTCAAAGAAGAACGTGTTGAAGATGTGCACCTTCTTCAAGACTTCTGGGCGATCTTGCTCAAGTCGTATTTGAAGATGGCGAAGATAGAAGCTGATGAGATTGTCGTTGAGAAATTCACCTTCATCCAGTCGAGGTATATCGTCTTTGTCGACAATCGCTCGGTTTCTGCCAGTTGGGGGGTATATCAAGGATCTATGCCAGTCCTTATCCCAATCTGGGTTTTGATGTGTCCAGCGGTCAGGTGTTCTCTCGCGGAAGACACGAGCTGGAGATGCCTTTCTCGTTCGTCTAGTCTCGGGTCCTTGAGCGCGAGTGACTGGGATCACTTCTTCGGCGACTTGTCGTTCGGGCTGCGTAGCCTCAACAACCTTAGTAGCCTCGGAGGCACCCAGCATTCTGTCTTTGAGCTTCGTGGGTTTCGCTTCGTTGGGTTCGCCCCGGAAGGGATCTCTGAGCTCTTGAGGCTTTTGGGGGATGACAGATCTCCGCGGCAACTGAACCTCAAGACGCGTAGGGGGGCTGTGATGCTTCACCTGGTTGTAGTCTTCGGCCTTTGTTACAGTGTAGTCAAAGATTCGTTCAAGTTCAGACCTATAATATGGTTAGATGGTACTGATTAACAGTGGCAGCTTATTAGAAGGAGAACTTACTCAGTATGCTCATCGCCATTCCGCAGGCTAGTAAGCCAATCTAGAAAGATTGCCGCATCCGCATTATTTTCAAACTTCAGTGCCAGAACACCACTCGCATCTCCGATCGCTGAACGTTGAATAATTACGTAGGGGCTCCACGTTGCTCTATGTCTCACTTTCTGGATCGATGACTTTCTGAGCTCAAGCCATTGTAGATGTGAAGTTGTCTCCGCGCCATTTAGAATAACCTTGGCGAAGTCTTGTTCCAACCGTAATCTGACCTGGTTGTTATGATGATGTGTAGGGAAGAATACGTACTTTCCGCACGCAGCCCCAGCGAGGGCAAGATCGGGGTTAGTTGGTTGTCTCCATGAGACATCTCGCCCTTGTCTCACGGGTTGTACTTGCTTGAATTTTGTACGTGCAATGTCTCCCCGGTTTGCCTCGGAAGCCTTGCGAGACTGGGAGAGAAGAGTGAAGTTAGCAGCCCTCTTTCTAGTGTCTGTGTTCGACCTTGAGAGCTCGTCCTCTTTGCCGTCACCAGTCTTATAACGTTTAGCTACTACCGGCCCGCAATTCTCGGATGCCCGTTTTTTTGATTGTGGGACCAGGTCTGAGATGACCTGGGCTATTGGTAGATCGTCGTCCAAGCAATCTGGACTAGGCGTACCAGAATGTGGTGTAGATTGGGGAGCGATATTCCTATGCTTGATGGCTTGCGTATCGTCGGCATCCTTGGAGCCAAAGGGCGTCTTTGGTTCCTGCGCTCTCCGTCTCCGCCGTTTGCCCTTTATGGTGTTCTTGTTCGCGACACTGCGGTATTCCGACTGTGCGCTCGTAGCGGCTGTAGTCCTGCCACCACTAGTGACGCTAGAGCCCTCAATCGTGTCTGCCTGCGACCCTTCTCTCGTCAAATCGTGTATATGGGCGTGTGAGACAGTCGCTGGAATCTCTTGCACGTCCTCCAGCTGTTGTTTTGGGCTCGGCTTGATGAAGTGGTGGGAATAAGTTGACAGGTTCGGTCGCTTGGTAGGTCTTTCATCGTGGGAGTCATCAAAGGCACGTTGTCTGGTCGAGCTGGAGCCCATGGAGCTCCTCGGCATGGCAACGCCGTTGATCGCCTTCTGCACGCCGCATTAGCAACAGAGTCCACGTGCTGTATTTACAGCTATGCAAACTGACGAGCCGCGCTAAACTCATATTTATACTGTCGCCCGGAGCGCTCCGGAGAGTGTCAGTGGGGGTTTGGTATCTTGGGGGCGGTCCAAGGGTTTACCCATAATCTGGGAAAGAGTTGGCGTCGGAGTGGTAGCGAGCTATGGGACTGCAGCTTGTTAGAATGATGCTCAGCCGAGATTCAAGGGTGATGCGTACTCCCATCGAGCCTTTCTCCTCCTCTGATCCTCCGAAATCGAAGACTGAGCGTGGCCCGCCAGTTTTTCGTCTGGAGAAGAATTCACGATGGTAGTGTCAAGTGGCAGGTGATCGTCGCTGTCAGCGGTCTACACCGCTTGGTGTCGAGTTTAGGAACTCCTCAGCAAGGACGGAGGCCCCGTTTGTCTGAGAAAAATGAAGTTCGCATGAGCGCGTGCAAAATCGAGCACTCGCGGTAGCAGGGTTACAAGAAATGGTTTGCCGGATGTCGATGTCTGGGTAGAAGAAGTTGGGGTCGGCGGAGCCGAAAGATACAAACGTCGGATTCTAGTGGGGTCGGCCACTGAAAATTAGTGCTGTTTGGGGGAGGCCCGGGTTCATTTACGTTTGTGCTGTAGATTTATTACAGTGTCAGCCTCGCAAGGTCCGAGATGCTCGAAACGAGGGACCAGTGGCCCTGTAATGCCGGGAAACGTTTATTAGTTCCAGAAACCAAAAGAAGACCCGTGCCGATTATCTTCTAATAGTACATTTAATACTAATCTAAGTCTTATTTATCATAATACATATCTTGCCAAGCGATGTAGTCAACAACATCTATGTAGCTGTGATGACGAGATAGAGAGGCGTCTGTACCCCACACAATAACAAGGCTGAGACGCCACAGCTGTCGTCGGGGCTTTAGCAGGGGGCGGAAGCTCCCAAAACGTGGCCAGTATCTAAAGGGAGCTTGACTTCAACACCAAGACGCGACATCACCACCGTCCGTCCTTCAAACTGCCAAAACCACAGTGACACGAAAGCCTTTTTTCAATCTACACACAACTGGGATGATGCGATAGCAGCCAAAGATTGCCCATAATGTACAACTCTCTCACTCGTATTCAAAACAGCTTTGGCTTCTTTACAACTGTCGCCTTCGTCGTCGCAGCCTTCATCGCCGCCTCGGACCTTCTCGCCCCGCGCAACCCGTCAACGGGCCTTGTGGCGCCCACAAACGTCCAGGTGTATGTTTGATCGCTACTAAAAATCCCTCTCATCAGTGCCCGCTAACGCGCCGTTTGCGCTCTCAAGTGTCAAGGGCCGCCCGCACTACTACAGCTCCAAGAAGGAGGAGTACGCCATCATCAAGTTCTCCCTCGATGCTGACTTTTCGTCCCTCTTCACATGGAACACCAAACAGCTCTTTGTCTACATCACTGCTGAGTGGCCTGGCCCTAACAATGCTACCAACGAGGCTGTCATCTGGGACTCGATCATCACGAACCCTAGTGCCGACCACCTCCAGAACATTGGACCTGTTGCGATGAAGAAGCTCAAGCGTAGTGCCGAGGGCAAATCCATCGACCCTGGCCGGTAAAGCCCACTCCTTATTGAAGAGTCTTTGTGGGCAATATGAGCTAATTATCAACCTGTAGCGGTCTCCTCAAGCTCAGGAACCAAAAGCCCAAGTACCAGATCACTCACCCCAGTAGCAAGATCGCTGAGAAGGATGGTGTCGAGCTCAAGGTCCACTACAACGTTCAGCCGTGGGTTGGACTCCTGACTTGGGACCAGAACCAGGACATTGGCCTCTGGAAGAAGCTGGCTGGCGGTGTCAGCGAGAAGTTCCAGCTCCCAGCTATTAAGATCAAGAAGAAGGATGCTCAGAAGAAGAAGAGTTTCTAGGGTAGCTCTCGGATGTATCCGTAGATCTATAGCATGCTGCGGCGTTTAGGGGATTGTGTAATTTCAAGTTCTGAGACATTTGTTATCGGCTAAGATGATTGTGTTCGTGACTTGATGATACAGGCGTACATCCTTTGGTCTATACTACATTGTCCAGTCTCGCAATACTCTACTGTTATCTCACAGCGCTGATATGTTGCATAATTTACACAATCCCCCATCGGTGAGGTGAGACCCTCGCATCGGCATTACCAGGACCATCCTACCAAAGTCGTACAGGTGTCTAGCCTTGCATCGCATTGCCAGCAGCTCCTCCATTGCCTCTACCACGATGAGGACCTCCGCGACCTCTTCCACCACGGCCACGGCCGCGGCCTCTACCTCGCGGCTGATCCAGGCTCGCAGGCGGTGGTACATTGGCGTACTTTTGCTCATCCGCATGGCTCGCTCCGTAGTTTCCCTCGGGACCGGGCGAGCCATGCATGTTGCCGCGTCCACGTCCCCGACCGCCTCTGCCACGTGGCCCATATCCGTTGGCGTCCTGGCCATGAGGTGCCCCGTCAGGTCCGTTCCGGTAAACCAACGTGCTGTGAACGAGGTTAGGAGCACCTCCGCGAGCGCCTCGACCACGCCCTGAAGAGTTTGTGCCGTTCAGGGCTCCTCGCCATCCACCGCGCAGGGGACCAGGCGCAGGGGCGTCCTGATACTGAGGTACGCCAACATTGCGATACCCACCCGAAGCAGCGATGACTGATCTTCGCTGTTGCGACTTGCTAGTAGTTGAGACGACTTGCATGTTCGACGTGTTGAGGACAGAAGATGACGCAACAGTCTGGCCTCGGAACATTGGAGCTCTCTCGTTGAGTGTGGTTCCGCTCATGAATGATGTGTCCCAGACAACATCTAGCAAAAGAGCTGTTGCTGTCCGACTAATCCCAGCAACAGTTCCGCGAGTTGCAATAGGGACTTTTCCAGAAGCAGTGACATAGGTGACCCGGTCTCCTAACACGAACTGCTGGTTTCCAAGGACCATTTCCGCATCCGATGGCTTGAGAAGAGCCGAACGAGGAACGCGACGCAGCTTCACGATGTTGATCTCCTGGGAAGCGGCGTGGATCTGTTCTCCAACGCTAGCCAGTGCCTTGACGACTTCAGAATCGAGCTGCTCAGCCTCGAGAGGAACCCGCTCAAACTTGCTAGTCTCCTGCTTCTTGAGCCAAGCTACAATCTCCTTAACCCGCTGGGAAGCAACGCTGGGGTCTTTCCACAAGTCCGAGTCCAAGACTTCGCTCTTTTGCGGCTCTCTCTGAATAGCTGCGAAGAAGTCGGGGAATGCAACCATGTAGTCAGCAATCAACCTGATCGCCATACCACTAAACTCCCAGCCAGTGTGAGACTTCCTCGAGTACCCCAAGACCTTAAGCTTTCGTCCTTCAAACTTCAAATTCAGACCAAGGTTCAGCTTCAAGCCGGCAGAGTTGATGATTTGGTAGGACGACGTGATCTTGCTCAGCACAAGAGGATGAATGCCCAGCTGCTTGGCGACTGCAAAAGAAGGGGTGTAAGGGTTACTGCGCTCCGCCTGGTGTATAATCTGCTTGGCAAAGTCCGTTTCCTTGGTCTTTAGCATGGAGACAACGATTTCTACCTTGTTGTCGGTGTGGGCTGTAACCTCGAGGGGACGGCCAAAGGCATATTCGCCAAGGAAGAATGCACGTGTGCCCTGCGGGAACTCTTCCTCGATGGGCAATGCCGCCTTTTCGATGAAACGTTCGTCTTCGTTGACGACTTCATCAACGATGGTTTGCGCAGCGTAAGTACTCCTCAAGCTGGGGTTTTCTGCGTATTCCTTAATCAAGGCACCCTCCTCCGTCCTGAGAAGACCCTTGAGCATGTGGACGTACACTAAGCACTCGACTTGACCAATAGTTATGCCTAGTCGCTTAGCATGCCAGGTCTCAAGGTGATCAGCGTCTTTAGCCCAGTCGGCGGCTTCCCTGTTATTGTGATCCCTTGTCACAATATCCTTGCCGTTGTCTGCTAACTCGTAGCTGAAGAGCTCATCCTGAACCCTCATTACCTTGGCCTCCTGAAGGAAAGGATAGTTCACGAAGCAGCGCTGGCCAAGCTTAGCCTTCCAAGTTTCTATCTTAGTCCGCATCTCCGCATCGGTCAAGGTGACTACGACACTGGGATTCCTGCTATCCGCCTGGAACACGTTGATACCGTAGCCCTCGACAAGCTGGGCAGTGTATGGGAGAGTATGCAGTGTAGGAAAGCCTGCCAAAGCCTCGACGTTAAGCAAGGCACCCGTCGTCAGCCCTGCAAGGTAGTCGAGGCCCTCCACATCGGGAAGGTCGAAGATGTTCTCAATGCAGCGGCAGTTCTGGATTTCAGGGAAAATGCCAGGCAGCGGGGACGGATACATGAAGTTCACGTCGGGTGAGTAGGTAAACTTGAGGGGAACACCAAAGCCGTTTCGAGCCTTTTCGTCCGGTTCCAGCAAGTCATTCTTGGTCGCCATAGCTGCCAAGAGACGCTTCTCGTCAATGAATGGAATTTTGATGACGGCTTCCCAATCCATCTTCTTGCCGTTCATGTCCAGTTCGAAATCTCTGGGGTAGAAATCGACGATGGGAGAGTCAGGATTCGTCATCAGGTCATGGTAAACCTTGGGAACAATCTTCTTGCTTCGGTCTGGCAAGACACCCATGAGCTGTTCGTAGGGCAAGAAGGGCTGGCCCTTCTTGAAGTTGAGATCGGCGCCGACGCCCTTGACAACGTCTATGTTGTGTTAGTTTAAGGATGAGATTCGACCGAGTATGTTTGTGCGCTTACCTGAAATAAGAGGCGCATAGTGGTATCCGTAGAACCAGGGCCAAGAGGCGATTCCACGGTAGTAGTAGTACAGAACCCATTGTAGTCCTTGTACATAGTTTTCGCATAACGATGTGAGTTCCTTGTCATACTTTTCAGGTGCCCATTCCTCAAACTTTTGAAGATAGTATTTCGTCTTCCAGCCTTGATACTTGTCTTGGTATAGCTTTTCATAATGCTGCTGAGCGTCCTCAGGAGTCATATCAATTACCAGGGCCTTGTCGTACGTCTTTGTCACTCGGTAAGCAGCTAGGTTACCTTCCTCCTCCTCCTCTTCCTCATCGTCGTCATCGTCGTTGATCTTAGGGGGGAATGAGACAAGGAGATGACGATGGCCCTCATCATCTTCTTTGGTAGACCAATGGAGATGCATTGAGTCAGCCAGATCCTGGACGAATTTGCGGTCGGCAGCCTTAAGGCTAGTTCCCAAGTCGAGTGGCTGCTCGGAGCGCTTCGAGATATAGGGGCGTATCTTTTGCTTCCATAAATCTCGCTGCGCCGAGGTAAGGACAAGCTGGCCACCTTTGGGTGTTTTGTGGCCGGAGTTGGCCTTGTTCTCCAGCTTCTTCTCCATCTGCTTCGACGCGAACCACTTTTCGTCTGACACGTCATTCTCGAAGGAGTCGATTTCGGTTTTCGAGAGCTCGCCGAGCAGACGCTTAAGTCTTTCCATGTTGATAACACCGTTCTCGTTGATATACCCCTCGCCCTTTGGAAGGATGGTTTTGTAAATCCTGAACATGTTGGCCAACGCTCCTTCGTTGATATGTAGCCCGGGTAGATTAGGCAAGAAATCATTTCCGACGAAGAACGCCATCAGAATGAAATCGTCAATGACTCTCTCCAAATCAAAAGGGAAACTCAAAACACCCTCCTCCTGAAGCTCCTGAAACTCCATCTCGAGGTACTCTCGAACAATGCATAGGTGAAGCAAGTAAAAATTCTGATGCTCAAGCTCTTTGGACTTGTTCTTGGAACCTCGTCCAAATGTCACCTCTTCTCGCAGAAGGGAGAAATGGGGGTCATGACTGAGCAGACCCAGCATGATCAAGTCGGCATCAAGGCCGTACAGACAATGCCGCACATTGTGGTTGTAATTAGGCTGAGCCTTAGCATTTCGAATGTATTCCATGATCTTGTGTTCTCCTTCACCAGGAACCTCGTGGCCCGACAACACAATCTCGCATCCTTGCCAATCGGTGTCTTCAGATACCTTCTTATTGACAAAGTATCGTAGTTGCTGTGACAACTTCGCCATAAACTCAGTTCCTGCTATCTGTCAGAACATGACCGAATATGAATCGATGTAGGCCTACCAGGGGTGATGCAGTTGCTGTCAAAAGGCTCTTCCTTGGGCATCTCGACACCCTCGCGAATGGCCTTGTCACGGGCCTTTTCAGCGTCGAGAGCCGTTCGGAAACGCCGAGACCGCTGCTGGTTCATCTTGGCACGGGGCGCAACGCCGTCAATAGCCATGAAGAAAAGCTGCTTGGGCTTGATCTTGCCGAACAGATGCTCGATGTAGTTAAATATACGAATGAACATTTCCTCCTCGCTGAGTCGGAATGAGACATCTTCACCAGCATCCTTATGGGTACAATTATGGATGATGCCGTTCATGTCCAGCTAAGTGGCGGTTAGCACAAGTCGCGACGAGGGCAATTCAGGACGTCGAACGTAGAGGCAGTCGAACTCGGGTATTCGGTTCTCTGCAATGACTTGAGAAATTGCTGGATAGCGCTCGGAGAGCCATCTGAAAAACTTGGGGACACTGCGACAAAAGAATCCAGGGTCAGCATTTGAAACCAGGGATGAAAGAGCGGGAAAAGGGACATACCCCATGGTGAGGGGTGGTGGACAGTTCTCAGTCCACGGAACAGTTTAGACAATGTCTCCAGATGAGTTTAAACCGGTGCTAGAATCCGAATTGCCCGTACAAGTTGAAGGCGGAACGTGGAAAACCCTGTCGCAAGCGAAGATGGGAAGACGAAACGATGATTCGAGGTGGCGTCTGGCGAGAAGCGAGAAGCGAAATCAAGAGCAAAGAAAACCGAAGAGTATTCTGCCTCTATAACGCGCGAAAAGGAATGAACGGTAACGCGAAACCAAAGAGCTGGCGATGCGACGTGTTCGGGCTTAGGTGTAACGGTAACTTGGTACGTAAGGTAGGTAGGAGAGGTGAAAGATGCGACGATGCTAACGTTAGTTGTCGTGACGATGCAGTCCAACAGTCATGGAACCCAGAGTGGGGCTTAGCTTTTGCTGATGGAGGGGCTGGAGGGGCTCTCAGGCGGAGTGAGTCAGGTTCCAGCGCTCATCACGCTGGAACGCTAACTAAGCCACACCTAGGGAGTACGTACCACATCCCACTTTCCTGTGGCTGATGCTCTCCTTCGGTCCCGTCCTCCATCACTTTACGCGCGACGCGTTACCTGAACCACGACCTCTACTTTTTAGCCTTGTTTGTGCGACAACGCTACTCTTACCTTCAGCCGCGCCGATCTCCTCACTGCACTCTCCAATACTGGGCGCGGGCTACTCGCCTTCATTGAATTTTCTCATCATTTTGCTATACCGAACAAAGGAAGCTCATTATGGCGCCTCAGTCAACAGAGCGCGATGTCGACGGTACGTTTGCCAGCCTTGCATCCAAGCTCCCAATATTCGGGCTGTGGCATTTCGGCGATGGCTTGCTAACGTGACTGTAGTCGACATGATTCACGACGACGAAGATGACCAGGGCGAGCGCCTGATCAACGAAGGTTTGTTTCTGCTAGCAACAACATACATCCACCGCCCACTGACACTCAGGCCACAGAGTACAAGACATGGAAAAAGAACAGCCCTTTTCTGTACGACATGATCTTAGGGCAAGTTATAGTATTCTCACCATCTTTGACTCCTAATCTGACGAGTTCCTCACTACAGAACGGCCCTTACTTGGCCTACTCTCACAGTCCAGTGGTTTCCCGACGTCAAGGAGCCCGAAGGAAAAAACTACCGGGTTCACCGTCTCCTACTTGGCACTCACACTTCAGATGAGAGCCCCAATTACCTCCAGATTGCCGATGTTCAGATCCCCAAGCCCATAACACCCAATCCTGACGACTACGACGAGGAGCGAGGGGAGATTGGTGGCTACGGCAAATCGGGAGAAGTTGCCGCCATCAAGTGTGATATTGTCCAGAAGATCGAACATCCCGGAGAAGTGAACAAGGCTCGGTATCAGCCCCAGAATCCTGATATTCTTGCCACTCTTTGTGTCGACGGCAAGATTCTCATCTTTGACCGGACGAAGCACCCCCTCAAGCCTGCCACTCTCGGAAAGGTCAACGCTCAGATCGAGCTAGTTGGGCACAAGGCAGAGGGCTTTGGCCTTAACTGGAACCCTCATGAGACGGGCTGCTTAGCGTCGGGTAGCGAGGATACCACCATGTGCCTATGGTACGTTTCTCCTCCGTTTTGAGTACATGAGCTAACACAGCAATAGGGATCTTAAAACCCTCAAGGGTGACTCGAGAATCCTCAACCCCGCTCGCAGATACACGCATCACACTCAAATCGTCAACGACGTTCAGTATCATCCCATATCCAAGAACTTCATCGGTTCCGTTTCGGATGATCAAACACTCCAGATCGTGGATGTACGACACAGCGAAACTGCAAAGGCTGCTGTTATCGCCCGACGTGGCCACCTCGACGCGATCAACGCTCTAGCTTTCAATCCTAACTCGGAGGTTCTCGTCGCCACCGCTTCGGCAGATAAAACCATCGGTATCTGGGATCTTCGAAACGTCAAGGAAAAGGTCCACACTCTTGAGGGTCACAACGACGCTGTCACCTCCCTGGCCTGGCACCCTACTGAGGCAGGTATCTTGGGAAGCGCCAGCTACGACAGACGAATCGTCTTCTGGGATCTTTCACGAGTGGGCGAAGAACAACTACCCGACGACCAGGATGATGGTCCCCCTGAACTGTGAGATTGACTGCAATTTCTACTGGACTCATACAGCAGGCTAACAAATCATCTAGACTGTTCATGCACGGTGGCCACACAAACCACTTGGCCGATTTCAGCTGGAACCCCAATGAGCCTTGGCTCGTAGCAAGTGCTGCGGAGGACAATCTGCTGCAGATCTGGAAGGTGTCCGAGTCCATTGTTGGTAAGGACGATGGCGACTTGCCTGTCGATGAGCTCGACCGATAGGTGAGGTGGAAGTTCGTGGAGAAGTTCCGGTCTTCATAGGATGAGGAGACGCAGCAGCTCTGGAAGCGATGGCAGCAGAGGGAGGAGTTGCCATCAGCGATGAGAAGCAATACCTCCGGTCCAGATTAAGACACACGAGTACTTGGAAGGCTTTGGACCCAAAAGACCATGTAATAATATGAGTGTTCTGATATAAATTCTGTTGACATGGTTCTTTCGACTTCCCCTGGGTTCTGTTGTGATGCCCTGCAAGTGCGAGGACCTGCCTGACAGCTGGTAAGATATCGATGACGTTGGCTTCTCATGGCCTGTTATTGATGCGGCTCGTTTCCGTTTGTCATTAGACCTTGTTTGCTGCCTATTATAACCTATTGTTGTTCTCTCCGCTTCCTATTGTTCTCTCAGACAATAGGGCATTGGTCGACAATATAAGGCATTCTCCTCGCAGATTCGTTTTCTTCACTCCTTAACATCACACACAACCCGGTTATCCATCTAGCACAACTATTACTTCGAGCTAATCGCGACGGTCCTCTCGCGGTCGGCTTCCCCCCAAACTTCTACATTAACACCCTTTCGGAGTTCATCTCGTTGAGCAACACATCGTCAACTTCAACACATCCAACCTACTCGCATCCGCCATGTCCTTCAACATCTCTCCTGACGGTGAGCCGTTGGACGACCAAATCAGGTACAATCCCGGGTTCAGCCCGAATCCCCTCGATCCTGCCCAGAGAGCAATGGTCGATGAAGCAATGCGAGAGGCTGTGGCCGCTCGAGACGCTGCTCACCCTCAGGGTCCGGACGAGACTCCATACGCCACGCAGGCTGAACTGGAGCAGGCCATGAAGGAGAGGTTTCAAGACGAGCTAGATCGCCAGGCTCGCACCAAGGCCGAACTGGAGGCGCTTGGCGTTTCACCCAATGGTCTTCAAGATATTTTCGTCGACATTGAAGAAGAAAAAGGTCCAGATATTACATTCGACACTTCTCGAGGCGACAAGACTGGTTACAAGCGATACAAGTTCTCCAAGTCGTATGTAGCGGGTCACTTTGACGGACAGAACCCCTACGATATGAGCCAGCAGATGGGCAATCTCAGCCTGAGTCTCAAACACAACAGCGGTGACCTTGTCGGTGCCCTTTCGCAGAATCTTGAGCTTGCCGTCGAGCTCGGCAAGCATCTTCGTCCTAGAGACGTCCTCAGCCTCTACATTGCCTCCCGTGATTTCCGCAAGGCCATCAACGGGCATCTCCTCTCTACCATCCGTATGTGGGTTAACTACCAGGCCCCTGAGGCTGGTGAGATCTTCAATTGGCGTCTCTATCGACCCCATCTCACCAGGGATCCTGCTGGCCGCACCTGGCGAAACCAGGACCCGGGCTTCAAACCCAAGCTGAGTGCGAAAGAGATAGACGAGGTGCGGTTGATCCCAGGCTTGAAGTACCTCCAGCTCGTCCTCGGACGTGACCGCTACATCCGCCAGATCATCGCCATGATGGCCCGGATGGGGTTTCTCATGCCAAAGACCATGTACAGCACCTTGTGCCGCCTCTGGCTTCTCATGGACGTCTCGACCACCTTTCAGAGAAAG
This sequence comes from Fusarium staphyleae, assembly GCA_017140175.1. Taxonomy (NCBI): domain Eukaryota; kingdom Fungi; phylum Ascomycota; class Sordariomycetes; order Hypocreales; family Nectriaceae; genus Fusarium; species Fusarium staphyleae. Next base: position 15,114 of record JADDON010000473.1, on the reverse strand, counting down.
TCTATGCTTCTGAACGAGACGCTTTGGACCGACCAGCATCTCTACAATGCGCAACTGTTCTTTTGCAAGCTCAGCATGGCGTTTAACCACCCCTACTTCTCCCCTCTGGCAAACGACATGAACATCCTCTTCCTCGGGCAGAGAAGCCTGTATCCCCTTTGGCAGTGCCTCATGCGCAAGAAGTACAGGAACCTCCCAGACCTCATGGAGATGAAGGCACGCTATGACATGGATTTCCCCTACAACGTCTGGTCCAGGCAAAAGAACAAAGAAGAGCTGACCCAAGTCCATGGTGTCCCCCTTCACCTGGTTGGCAAGGGCCATCTCGAAGGTTGGGGCAAAGGCACTCTCCATCTCGCCCGTCCTGACGAGCTCATCCCCGTCGAGGCAGTCTCCCGTCGGCTCCAAATCCACGACCACCTGTATCACATGGCCATGTGGGGATACATCGATTTTGACACTGGCGAGAATATCGTGCCGACCGAGGAGGACATCTACATCTCGGACGAAGAAGACGAGGTGCCCAGCCTTGAGAACCCCGACCACTGGCAGCGCAGACACGCCCTCAAGAAGCGCTGGAACGAACTCACCCCAGAGCAGCAGCAAGAGCTCAAGGATTACGACGAGGACGAGCGTCTCCGCGCCATGGCCTGGTCGGGCATCGACGACGACGATCCAGAGCACTGGGAGTCTGAGAGCGACGATGAAGAAACGGGAGAATACGACCCGGACGCTGAAATCGAACGCGGCTACCGCATGCCGTTTCAGCCCAAGGACAAGCCCTCCACTGTTCCCGCCCTCGACGACACGGAAGGCTGGCGGAAGTTGTGCTCCGATGCGCTGCTGACCGCTGCTCCCGAGATCACTGCAGACGAGATCAAGAATATCGAGGCATGGCAGATGGCTGCCAAGAGGCAGATGAATCCGGGCTACTATCTTACACGCCCGCAGACGGACAATGCATACCTCATCGCCGAATTACCCCATGGCCCCGTGGGTGAAGGTGTTCGACGTCGGGTGGGTCCGGAGGACGACGACGACGAAGTTTAGTCGGAAACTGTGATGAAGGGGGCACAGATTCGGGCGAGGAGCAAAGACGAGCGTAAGGGACGAAGGGATACTCGATGCTAAGCTTGGGACTTCTGAATCTTGAGCGACTACCAGCGAGTCAAGGAGGCCTAGAAAAAGTGATAATGTCGCTATATCGGTCTCCTAACTATTACGACCGACTTGCTGAAAGGAATGAATATAGGTGATCTTGGGGACAGAGGACTGGGCGATAACGGAGTCTACAGGGAAAGGGGAAGACTACCAGCGTTCTCTGTAACATAGCAATTGGAACCATAGCACGGCAATGTATGAGTAGATACTATCAAGACAACCACGGATAACATTGACACTCTATGACCCTACCATCTACTACTACACTGACTCTAGCACGTCTCTTTGAGTATATGACTCTCTTCCATTGACTCCTCTACCAGGAAAATATCATCATCACACAGACAGCCCTCTCAACCTCTTACCTCCCATAGGGTTCCTTCAGTCGTTAGCTGTAACCACATGAATTCTACCAACGGAACAAACACACGAGTAAGAGACACACTTCTCGAGCAACCTAGAACTATGCAACACCAGGTGGCTAAGAACATTACTTATCGACGACGAAAAAAGATGGAATTCAACAACAAGGAAAACACAGTAGAGGGGGAAATATAAAGACGATCACAAGCTCCAACCCAGCCAGTCCATCCTATCCCCTTTCAAGCTCCTCGTCAACTAAACCAAGGTCTGGTATCCATCCAGCCTAGTTCGTCTTCTTCCCAGTCGTGTTCGTACAACACCATGTACATCCTCTCTCGCCTGCTAATAGACCCCTGAGAGAGTAGAAAAGAAGATACTTCATCAACGAGAACCACCAGCTCCAAACCCCCCGCAAGCAGCAAACAAAGATCCAGCCAGCCTCTCTTGAGAGATATAATGTCCCGTTTTGACACACCCCGCGACTCCCCCCATCCGCCGCCCGGGTTTGTTTATCCTTGGTTGGTGTTCCGTACCTAGCCACTCCATCAAGCTCCCCAGCTCCTTGCGCGTCCCAGGTAAAAATGAGATGAAATGAGCAAAACATGATGAAAGAATAAGAATAGGAGTCCAGATGCAGATGAGATTGTTGAGTTTATGATGAGGAAATGAACAAAGTGATGTGAGAGAATCAGGGGGGCTATAAATCAAACTCTGGTAAGAGGAAACGAAGGTGAGACAACATGAAGAAATAACAGGAAAGAAATAGGGGCCGGGATGACAAGAGAGAAGCAGTTTGTCAGGTACCAAGTCGACACCGGCGAACTGGATATTTGAGTCACACACAAAGGCCAAGATATACCCTTACACTCCCCTTCGCTATGCACCCAACCCCGGAACCGTTTTCCAGCAATACCGCCTCCGTCCCGTCAAGCATAGTGGATGGATTTGTCCATGGCGCCCTGGTTTCTTGACTCCTCATCATGATGTTGAGACGAGACCAGGGCTATCATAAACTCAGCCATCCCTCAGCTTGTCCAAAATAAAAACAGACAGTGGCCCCAGCAAGCAAAAGCCCGCACCAAATAGACTCGTCCGTCAACTCCAGGAACGGCCCTGGCGTTGGCGTGATAATCAAGTCACTTTTGTCTTCCAACCTTGCAATATTTTGTAACACATCCCGCCTTGAATCAAGTATCCGACACTCCATCCTGGTTTTCCGAAACCAATACACACCGTCCCGCCTTTCCTTTGAGAGAACAACAAAGTCCAGAAGGTATTTGCCAAGGTCAAATGCTCTATGTTCATCATTCAAAGTCATTTTTGCACAAAAAAAGTGACACGGCACCGTAATCATCCTCATGTTTCATGGATGATGACGGCTCAACGAGAACGTGTACACAGCGGGCCGACTGCAGCAGCATGTTCACTGCTTACGCGGGCGACTTGCTGGGAGGGGCAGAGCCGCCGTTCTGGCGAGGATCACCGCCACTGACCGACAGGCCTCCAATACCGCTGGAGAGGAACGCGAAGGGGTCATTCTCATTGCCACCATTGTTATTGGCGTTGTTGTAAAAGTTGTTCGACGGGCCGCCAGAGGCAGGGCCGTTGGTGGCCGACTGGAAGGCAGCTTCAGCCGCTCTGCTATCAAAGGGGCCAGCGGAGTGAGATGCTGGGCCAGATCCGAAGCCATGGGTGTTCATGGAACTGGGGTAGGTCGCAGCGCCACCGCCCAGGCCGGAGGGAAGGTAATGGCTAGGGGGGCCACCAAAGTGCTGTTGCTGGTTGTAACCACCGCCGGACCCGAAAGAGCTTCCGGAGCCGAAAGGCCCGGGCCCAGGTCCTGGAGCACCACCCATGGATCCCTGGTTCATGCCGTACTGAGAAGCGTTGTCCATGGGCGAAGGGTAACCAGAGTCTGCAACAACGGCAGCACCGGCACGGCTAGCACCGCAACGAAGACAGCAGACGTTCTTGGCAAAGTTGTGGTAGCCACAAACCTCATTGCCGCACTTCCAGTCACCAGCACGGAATGGAACGACACCGCTGCCGCCCATACGTCCGCCGCCATGACCGCCCATAGGACCGTGATGGCCACCGTGAGGAGGGGGGGGCATCATGGCAGGTGGTCCATAACCATATCCTCCTCCATAGTTGCCACCAGCACCACCACCCATATCGTTCGAGGGGCCGGCACCGACGGCAGGGAACGAGCATCGGAAACAAGCGGTTCGTCGCTGGAAGTTGGAAAAGCCGCAAGAAGGGCAAGTCCAGTCGCCGGGGCGAGGGCGGTTCTTGCTGGGGGGGAATGGAGTCAGAATGTCCTGGGCTCGGTCGAGGACACGGCTGGACGAGGGCGAGACTTCAATGGCCTTCTCGTTAAGGGCACGACCATTCATGCACAAGCTCTCGGCAGCCTATGGCGTATTAGCATCAACTCGTTGTAGACGTCCCCCGATGCTTGACGCATACCCGACGCACGGGAGACTTGACAAACTCACCTCCTCGTGGGAAGAAAAGACAGCAAAGCCGGTACCGGTAGGCTTGTGCTGCTCAGGAGTGCGAAGGGTCCAGAACGCAATGGGTCGACCACCAAACTGGGTGAACCAGCTCTCGAGCTCGGACTGGGTCGTGTCGTGAGGGAGACCTGACATGTGTAGCACCTTGCTACGCTCCGAGAGGAAGGCTCGAACATCAGCTCGGGCGTCCATGGGTCGAGTCAGAACATCAGGGTGCTCCTGAGGAGGCTGCGACTTGCGGATCAAACCACGGAGGACACGGGCGAGGGTGATAGCCTCCTCCATTGCACGTCGTGGGGACGCCGGGGCCAGTGCTTGTAAATGAAACGGGAGGTTGTGCTTGATGGGAGCACTCGACTGGACAGGCTCGACCTCGAGGGCGGCGCAGATGTTTGACAGCATCGAAGGCCCAAAGGGTAGGCTCTCCGGGTGGTGCTGCTGCCAGCGCTGGTACTCGGTGCGGAGATCGAAGGTGCGCGAGTGCTGGAGGTATGGGGGAAGCACAACGGCCTTGTCGCGAGCTTCACGAGGAAGCTGGACACGGAGATCCCAGGCATCGAGGGTGACGAAAACGAAGTCAAGATTCTTTGAGGTCAAGTACTCGGTAGCGAATGTGTCGAATCGGGTGATAGCGTCTCTAAAGGTACCAGCGTTTCGAACATGTTCCCAAGTCAAAGTCGTCAGACTCGCTGCAGAGGGCGTGTGTTAGCCCAAATATTCATCATTGACCCCAAAGACCAACAGCGGGAAATTTTGGCAGTCGGGCGCGTGGTTGGCGGAGCCAAGTAACGTGGAGCAAATCGAGATGGAAAGGTCCGGGTCAGTAGCGTCAGAAAACTTACTGCACAGAGGAGTAATGGGAGTGTTGACGGGCTTGACGAGGACACTCTCGTGAGTGATCTAGTAGAGAGAGCTGGTTAGTAATCTGTTGATATTATCGAAGCAGTTTCATCTGCTTTAGAGGTAGCATGACGCTCAGCGCCCAGGATGGAGGGGGATGGGCAGAGTGTGGCTTCTCACCTCCTCGAGCGAGTTTGCGTCGAGCAAGATCCAACCAAGCTCGATCACCTCTGCCGAGTCCTTTGTCACATAAACGCCGTGCTCGTCACAGGTGGTCGCAACATGGATCACAACGTAGCGATCGACGTTGAGTTGTTGAGAGGACATGGCTGCGGGATCGGTCGGACGAGGGCCGACAGCGAAGCAGCTGGAAGGAGAAAAAGAGTGATTGCGAGGGACGCGGGAGACGCGGCGGAGACGACGGGAGGATCGCAGGTATACCGTGTGTCGTCAGAACGAGAAATACTCGAAAGGGCGTATATTATGAAGTTGCAACTAGCCCGTGGCCCGGCCAGGTCGCGATGATGGAGGTGGGAAGAATTAGGTGACGGGAAGTCCAGGTTGGCGGTTTTGGCGGGAGTCGGGCGGATGTGGCCAGTGGAAGCTTCAGGGGAGACGGGTGCCAACTGGAACACGAAAAGGGCCTCAGGCGTGCCTTTGGTACTTTCAATTAGGTCAAAGCTGGAAGGGGGCACAAGTAGACAAGTATTGACCTAGGTACCTAATTACCTGACGGGAGAGCTGGGCTCGGTGGGGAAAAGCGTTAGTTGGCTGTCAGCACACGCTCTATGGATGTCAGTTATTTAGGTACGGAACAAAGAAGACCTAGTGCAAGAGCTAGGAACCAATGCTGCACATTTACATGATTATGGATGCATTGTTTTACGTGTTTGGCCGTACAAACTCCGTCAAGACACAAGAGGTAGGATTCAAGCAAAGGTGCTCCATGGCGCGCGGAGCGCTGGCTCAGGTTCCTCCTGAGTGGAAGCTGGATTCTCCTGAGCTCCTGGACAGCTGGTGCTACCTACGAACGTTAGTTACAGTGGTTACAGTGGTATGCAGGGGGCTAAGGTACGCAGGCGTTGCGTATGTATCGGTCAGGTAAGCTCTCGAGGAAACGTCGTCGGCTCGGTTTCAAGACCGTCTAGAAACTCCGTACTCCCCTGAACTCCGTAATAAGGGTTCCATGCAGCCCTGGCCAGGTTTTCAGCGGAGGCTTGCGGCGCGTGCGGAGGCGGCCTGTCGCTTGTTAGTACGTAGTACGGGAGACATCAACGTTTGACCGGCCATGTACTATGTACATAGGATGCAGTTACGAGGCGAGATGAGCTCAGAATTTGGTACCTGGGCTACCTACATACAGTACTATCTTTCATCCTTTGATTAATTATCCTGGCGGCAACGGTAGAAACCGTCGCGGTACCTTAACGTTCGGTCAACGGCTGTAATGACAGATTCGGTTACAAAACACTGGGTACTTAGCTGTCATCTGCTATCGTAATTAGGTAACGTTAGGTATTGACCTAACAAGAACAAAACGGGTAGGAAGATGGGAGCTGCCTCAAGTACGTAGTTGGTATGATCAGTATCAAGCCGAGGCCAAGCTTATAAAAAGCCGTCTTTTGCACTTTACACGTCTCAAACGACTTGACACCGATTTCCATTGGTAAGCCCTGGAACTGACGCGCACACGTACACAACATCATCATCCTCCCAGCCAAGACATAGCCCTGACACCGTTGTCCCACTGATCTGAACAGTCACAAACTACCTCAGCTCTTCGGTGCAGGACACGACGACAGGTCGAATGTAAGCCTTTTTTACCCGCTCATCCAACGGTTCGATGATTACCAACTGGATCCACGCCTCGTTAAGGCCACCTGGTCTTCACATACGGAGTAAACGAGAGACTATTATATTGCCAATCACCAAGGAATTGGCAATACACAAAGGCTTTTAGTAGACTTCACCAAGCAGCAAGTCTATGCTTGGTATGGTCAGGATCAATACGGAGGCTGAGATTTGAGTCCGGGTTTTTACAGTAATGATTAACCTAAGATACTGTCCCGCCATTCCAGCAGCTACAGCGGGATGCAGGGAACGGTGAGGAACGGTGACAGCCTCACCCATCCGCAGGAACAATACATATTAATGGGTCTCATCCAGGTCAAATGCGGCTTATTATACCACATGCAAGGCTCAGTCCTTCACTCTCCGACCTCTCTTGCGTCCGTCTATTAACTGCTGAGGCCCTATTCACTAACTACTAAGGCCTCTTGGGACGTTGTCGGAGCAGAGCAAGCCCTCGATGATGAAGCAGGATGACCTTGCATATTACAGAGTCCCACCCACGCGGATTCTCGACTTTCCGCCTTGGGCGCGGCGTCACTTCGCTCCAACAGCATCAGTCCACAATGATGTCGGACCCCTCATTATTCAAGCCTTGGCTGTCACTTGAAGGAGACAAGTCAAAGGGAGACGCCCATCTCTTTGACGAGAGACAAGCTATAATAATATGTCACTGTTACCAACCAATGCTGTATGTACCATTAGTGGTACGCTTCCAGCAGCAGCGGATGAACTGGCCTCCTCACCGATGGACGGATCACCGGGTAAATGAAGCCCCTCGAATAGTCGACGCTTTGACGGCTCTCCGGGAGTACATAACTAAGTTATTCCGTCAATCTCCAGGGGTTCCCATCCGGACTCGCAATGGGATTTCCCGAGGCGAGAACCAACAAGCAAGCCCAGCCCATTGGTAACAAGCTACCGTGTTGAAGCTTGGAGGTTCGCGGGCCTCCAGGTGGATGTGACCAGAGCGCAATGCAGCCAGCCGATCAATGGGTGGTTGTGCCTTGCCGTGCTACTACAGAGCACACAGCACAGCATGAGAACAGCAGCATCGCATCTGCCAAGTCACGATAATATCAGCGAAATCAGCTGTCGCCCTCATTTCGCTGCATATCGCCTCAACGTATCCAGCCTCGTACTCCGTAACACCGCGTACTAACCTAGCGGTTACTAGCCGCTCACTCCAGAATCAGCGCTTAACCCAGTAACTCAACTCATCACAGTAGTTAGCAGAGGATGCGATCAACAAGGCCATCACGGATCTCTTATTGCATTACTAGCCCACATCGTACATGACATCGTTCGCCGTCAGATCTTAATATTTTATAGTTATTCATGGTAACAGGACAGGTATCGAGCTAAGGGCATACAAAAGTCACCGAATGTGCCAGCCAATCATTATGGCCAATTTAAATCACAACCTCTCTCGGTCAACCTGAATGGCTGAGCCCGCCCTTAAACATCTAGGCGGTTTCTGGAGTTTGTTGTTGCGAACATACTATACCTAGGTGGTAACTTCAAGTATATCTGAAGCGTTTCGACATCTGGCCTGTGACACTGGCCTAGCATCAATGTCGACTTCGACAAGCACGTTCTCATGTATTACTGGGATATTTCTTCTAACTTAGTGTGTAGAAAAACGACATCGTAACTAGTGGCACACTCATCCCGATGTACGGAGTAGTATCCGTCACGACATGCGTTTTAACTAGCGATCGCCTATGATATGAGTTATCTCAAAACGCGAAAGGAGAAAAAGAAAGAAGAAAACCCCATGGTAGCGATTTAATGAAATATGGTGCACCGTATCGGGGAAAAGAACAAGAAAACTCTTGAGAGAAAGGCACCAACAAGAACACGATGGTTAACTACCTCCATGAGCCTCAGCCTACCAGGCAGTGAAGGGCTTGGGGACTGGCTACTCCGCCACCGGCCTCAGCACTACCTATCTACGTCATTGACCGCCACGCGTCCCGACCATCACGTTACTTTTGGGTTGCGCGGCGATGTAAGCTCTCTGCCTCTCACTCACTTAACACGAGCATCTACAGCGACAAGCATCGTAACGACATCACGCAGCACTCAGCGACTTGATCAACGACCTTTCTCGCGCCCTCGACAGAAACCGCTTCACCGCAGCACAAACCGCAATCATGGGTGCCGTCTCAGCAGTCTTTCTTGTCCTCATCACCATCCTCTGTGCGTCACCGTCCTCTATGCGATGGCTACAATTATATGAGACACTAACAAGTTTCCAGTCCCTCCCATCGGTGTATGGGCTGTTGCAGGATGTGGAATGGGTAAGTCAACCTCTCCCGCCTGTTCATCTCCCCCAATTCCATACTAATGCGGGGTGTTTCAGACCTCTTCATCAACATATGTCTGACCCTATTGGGCTACATCCCTGGCCACATCCACGCGTTCTACGTGGAGTACATATATTACGACCGGAGGGAGCAGGCGCGCGAAGGGCGGTTTGCAACGGGCCCAGCACCTGGTGTGTACTCCAGCAATGTGCAGACTGGGGGAGGTGGCTACGGCACAATTGCGCAGCCCACTGCTTAGAAATGTTTGAACGATAACGGCATTCGGGAGTTTATACGGAGTATATCACGGTTAGTTATACGGTTATGGTTGGAAGAGCAGTGGCGGTATTAGACCTGCTGGTGACAATGGTAGCCACTTACATGGTGGATTGATTGCCATGGATATTTCTCTTGGTAATCCAAGCTTATCTCAACTCATGTATGCATCACATATTGACGGCCAATACGGCAGTTGTCGTTGTCTGTTTGGCTTGATGGTTGTCAATTGCCGTATCTGGCGCATGATGCAGCAAAGCGCCGCAGACTATCAAAGTCAAACCACTCCTCAAGCTACAAGCACCGAAAGATTGGAACTTACCTCGGGATATCCATCAACGACAATGGCACGTGGATCATCGAGGGTGATTCACCGTGCGGAATCATTTTGTACCAATACATAGTTAACAAATAACAAATACCCTCTTGAAGGTAATGACTACGCCTGGTGAAGGTGATGTTGTGCTAGAACCTCCAAACATTTTAAACTGTACAACCAAACACATGAGAAAACCCCCGCTTCGGCATTCGGGAGAGGCAGAAGTGCAGACAGTATGAACTGTGAATTTAGTTACTGCCTCTTTTTAGTTAGCTGGTCAAAAGATGAGTTGTCACCACCAGCCCTGGTCCCGAAGTGCATGTAGGTTGCCGGTGGGTGGTCCGCTAGGGCTGGCATAATGTGCACTCTTATCGCTGTAACCACTCAGGTTGACTGACTCCTGGGTAGCATTGCTCAATTGGCAATTTGAGAAAACATTCATCATATCATCATAATGGAAAAGAAGAAACGAGAGAGCATGAAATCAACAGTTGGACAAATATACCGGTAGCCTGCAGAAGCTTTAGGGTAAGGTAGTGGCCAATGAGATTCAACGCGGGGGTGTTAATCGAAGCGGGCTTCGACCCTTTTATCGACAGCCACGACATTCGTGCATGACAGCCAATCCAGTGTCGTCCGCCATTTCGTTTTGTTTTTGCAGCTTCAAATCATTAACTAGCACAAACATACCGAGGGGAAAGGAAGAAAGAGAAGGCCCCCGCTACTTTGCTTTCTGTGTCCTTCCGTTCATTCCATCTCGGGCCCGGACTATCTTCACCGCCCATACTCTCTTGTCTCGTGCTCCTCTCTCAACTCCATCACCCATCACCTATCACCTATCACCTCTCCTCTCCCTCCTAAGCAAGCACCTAGTCGATACGCAACTACGCCGCATATACCGCAAGAGAGCTAACGCATTACCCTACCTATCCCTATCTTTTGCTCCCTCTTGCTGCATCCTGCATTCAATCGACCCCACCGCGTCGTGGCAGCGCATCGCATCGCTTTGCATCAACAGATAGACGAGACCAGAACGACGCCTAGATCACTCTGCGCTTCCTGTTACTCGTCGACTTTCTATGACCCGGCTGCCGATAGCATAGCCATGCCCTGACTGCCGTCCTCGGAAAGACTTCTCCTCTTTACCGCCGTCTCTGCTCAATCGGCCTGTCCCCCCTCGTCTACCTTGTATGCCCTAGACCGACTGTTGACCACGACAATACCCAACGACACACCACTCCCATCTTTCGGTGACCACCATCGCCTCCCCGGACTCACATCTCTGCTGCCAGACCACAGCTTAACGTGTGAAGCTGCTGTCTCTGGTAATGCTCCATTGACGCACACCTGGGGTGTCATTCGTGCTCGAGCACTACTCATCCACGACAACACACACAAGCTTGCCTCGCATATTGTGTATATATATCTGCACTCCACGGAATCCTCGCTACAGCGTCTTTACCATGCTATCCTCCACCGCTAAGCCGCCTTCTCAACCGTCTCAACCGTCTCGCCATCCACCGTCTGCCTCCACATCATCTACCTCAGCCCTTGGCAAATCTCGTCGACACTCTCTTCCATTTTCCTTCCCACCTCTCTTTCAATTCAACACCTCGTCGACGAGTCTTGTACCTTCAACTGCCAAGGGCAAACCTATACCAGTGGATGATTCCACCGCCGAACACCGGACTTCGGCCCTGCGCGAACTCAACTCCAACTTTCCGAGCCGGCACCGATACGCACAGTCGACAGGCGCGCAGAGCAGCACTTATTCACAACCGGTAATCGTACGAAGCTACTACGCGCCTGGACCCATCCATCCCGTCAGCACTGATCGAGGTGTCATTGTCGTAAACGGTCGAGGTCATCGCGCTGCTCTATCTGAAAGTGGAGGTCCTGCGGCTCTCGTCCGGCGTGTGCTTCCATTTGCCTCGAGTCTTGCACCAACCAGGAATGGAATGCTGGGCACCATGGCGAGGAACAGAGTTAAGAAGCGAATGGACGAGCCTGAAGAGGCAAAGCTTCCACCAGTCGACGCATTCCGCTTCAAAAGCTTCATGGCTAATATCGAGGACCAGAGTGACGGCACTGACATTAATGCTGATCTGGATCGCATTGCCGAGATATGTGCCAAGTCGAGTTATTCTCTCAGTAACCAGTACGAGGTCCATTACACCCCACACGGCTCTGGCTCATCTTTCGTGCCTGGAGCTGCCCAGAACCAGGATGCCCAGGGGCCAACCCTCCAGGTTGTATCGTCAGATGACGAAAGGAACATGAGGCGCTCCAGGAGGCGACCAGTGGGGATCAGGAGGAACAGCAGGGCTATGGGTACTCTGGAAACCATTATGTCTTCAAGCCGATCTTCGGACGAGGACAAATCCAAGAAGAGGCCTGCTGCTGAGATTGCCGAGCAGGTACGCGGCAGGGCTGCTAGAAAAGGCTCACGACACGGGGCATCCTCCTCTTCCTCCGAGAACGGAGCAGAGGACAACCCACCACAAGAAGATGCCATGCAGAGAGCTCCTCGTCGGAGGTCTGGTTCTCTGGCACTCATTGACGGAACTCGACAAAGCATGCATCTGACTGAGGTAGATTCTCCCAGAGCCTCAGCCGCTGGTCTTGTGAGTGAGCCAGCCTTACCCCAAACGTCTAGCAGCCAGCTTGAGATCCGGACTGCCCCTGAAACACCCCAAAAAGAGCATCTCTCCAAGCCAACAAAGACCAAACCTGCGGCTACCGAGGGTATGGACCAATATGTCCACGGCTCCGTATCAGCCGTTGACGCCCCAGACGCGAGGAATGGCTTCATCTCCACGCTAAGCGGCTGGATGAGCTGGCGATCTCCCGACTCCTCGCCCCCTCCCAACGGTCGTGCGGAGGGCAGCCTACGAGAACTCCTCAAAACAACTAATACCAAGGGAAAAGGCATCGAGATGGTGTGAGCGCGTCTCACAAGAACCATATGAGAGGAATACAGAACTCTCAAACGCATCATGTTCAGTTGTCGTCCAGATGACAACGAGTCGGATAGCTTTGCTTTGAGAATGCAGCAAAATGAAGTGACCGATAATGACTTGACGATTTCACGAAGTTACGAAAAAGCAGCGCTATAGGGCAAGAAAGACCAAAATTCAAAAAGTTTGATCAGGCCGTCGGTTCGAAGGTCTTACTATTAGGAAATCATTAGGCTGTTATTTATGAGCCCTTAGATTGCCAACACATATGCATACGGAGTCACGTCGTTCTTATCAACCGTGATGTGGTTTTCATCATCTTAACGTTGTCATTCCACGCCTATGGTGTCAAGATGCCACCACTCCTCTTCTATCATCTTCAGCTCGGTTGATATAGGTATTACATGAAAAGATACACACACTGTGGCGCCGAAAAACAACAACAAACTCGATAGAAACCCGCATGTGTAGAGCCAAAACTCGATAGCTTGTTGCCCCGGCTAACTTGAGAAGATAAAGAAGAAGGAAACGCCGAAAGCCACGTCCCACGAACCGTTGCAGTCGAAGACCGGATGACTCGATGCAAGACCTTTGCGTTGTGGGATGCGTACATGAATGAACGGACATGGTCATACGATTGCTCTGTCCATGGCTCAAGACAGCCTATACTTTGGTCGGCTTGGAGGTATTGGTTGTTGCAGGAGGCGCTTTATTGGCGCTGTTTTTGTTGTCGACTTGCAAACGTTTCGCCTCCCGCTGATCAGGACCCTCGTTGGCACGTTTCTTCTCTTTTTCCTTATCTCGACCCGTGTCCTTGGTGGCTGCCTTGCGGGCTTCGCGATCGCGGCGCTCATTTTCCTTGCGTAGAGCCTTGGACTCAAACTCGTGCCAGTCTCCGTCAATCTTGGACAGTCTACCATATGAGTTAGCACACATGTTACGAGGGAACCAGGATTAAGATAACGTACTCGATAGCTTGCCGTGGTTGTGGTTCCTCTTCGGTAAAGTAAGGATGCTCAAGCACTTGGGCAGCATTGGGGCGTTTAGCGGGATCGTAGTGAAACATGGCCGACAGCAGCTCAAAAGCAGCCGGCGTCACCTTGTCTCGATACTTTTCGGCAAAGACGTTCCTCCGTTTTGCAGTCGGCCGCAAGAGCTCAAACCAAGCCATGTCGACCAGTTCGGGCCAGTCTTGACGGCTCGGAGTGCCCAGGATATTGTAGATCTTGTCCAACTGGCTGAGCTCAGTGCCATCGCCAGTGAAGATGGCATGCCGGGCAAAAATCTCCACCATTACACATGCCGCACTCCAGACATCCACCGCAGCAGTGTACTTGGTTTCGCCGAGCAGAAGTTCTGGCGATCGGTACCAGATAGTGATGACTCGGTTGGTGTAGTCCAGCTGGTGACGTTTGGCGTAGAAACGCGCAAGTCCAAAATCGGCTATCTTGAGAATGCCTTCGTTGCTCACCAAGATATTGGCCGCCTTGATGTCTCGATGTAGGACTCCTCGGGTGTGAAGGTAGTCCAGACCCTCAAACATCTGCTTGGCCAGATGCTTCTTTTGCGCCGCATCCAACGTGAATGAGGGATGGTTCAACAGGCCTGTGAGATCATGCGACAGATACTCAAACACCATGAAACAGTCATTCTTCTCTACCATGACCTCTTGTAGGTTGACAATGTTGATATGCCTAAGCGACTGGAGAAGCTTGATTTCTCGAATAGCCGTGACGGGAAACCCGTCTCGTTCACCCTCCATACGGATGCGCTTGAGGGCAACCAAGCCCTTGGTGTAGACGTTTAGGCCCTTGAAGACCTTTCCATATGTGCCAGAGCCGACTACGGATTCGTTACCAGGCTTCCTGAAAAAGACGCTTTCTGAGTCCACCAAGTCGGCGGGGAGAGTCGGCTTTGGCTTTGGTCGCTTCATGATTTTCTTAACCTTGCGCATTCTCGGCGCCACCCTGGGACCATCTGGTGGTTGGCGGTGATCATTCCGTGTGCGAGATGATGCTGGCTCAGTGGGCGCGCTTCGAGGAGGTTCTCGATCGCGTTCTCGATCTCGGTTATGGTCTCGGCTATGGTCTCGGTCGCGATCGCGGTTGTCCTTAGGAGGTTCTCGCCGTGGAGCAGCATTCAGCTTCTGAGATATCTCGGGCTTGGGCGCAGCAACTGTTGGTTTTGATGAGGGCTTGAATGCGAAGCTGAACTTGCCGCCAGATGAACCCGCTTGTGACTGTGATCCTGGTCCAGTCGGTGGAGGTCGATTTGGAGTCGTCATCAAATCCTCTTCGCCTTCATCTCGACCTGAAGGCCCAACTTGCTGATCGCTTGAAGGCCGGAAACCGTCTTCCACATCCATCGCATCGAGATTTGCGTTACCAGCTTCGTTTCGAGAGTTGTCGAATCGCCCGTTGCCTGACTCGTCGTGACGACCTCGAGAACCTTGGCTCCATTGTGAGTTTTTGAACCCGCCTCGTCCCCGGCTAGGGAAGGCACCCCCCCTTCCGCCACCACCACCG
>JADDON010000472.1:0-74766 GCA_017140175.1 Fusarium staphyleae | reverse complement strand
TAGCCTACTTATAAGTATAGGCCATTATAGATAACTCCCTTACCTATATACTACTTATAGGTTAATTTAGGTACCTAGGCATAATATACCTATAGGTATTTTATGGCTTAGCCTTGACCCTATATATGACTGTTGTCTATATTGTCTTATTCACCTTTCTTGTGGGTTGGCCATATATCTTTGAGTACACTTATGGCCTGGACCAGGGTCTCACCAACATCATCTTCATTGCAATGTTTCTCGGTACACCGATCAACTTTGTCTTTGTACCGATTGTTTATCGGAAAACCATCCGTGCTATGGCGGAGGGAAACGGCCACTTTAGACCTGAGATTCGACTGTGGTACGCCATGCTCGGGGCTTCAGTCATGATACCCATCTCGCTATTCTGGCTGGGCTGGACCAACTATGGCACCATCAGCATCTGGTCAGCCATCTTTGCCGTCGTCTTTTTTTGGCTATGGAGTGACCGGTATCTTCATCTGCGTCTACATGTACATCATTGACTCGTATGAGATCTACTCGGCTTCGGCACTGACTTTTGTCTCGCTGACAAGATACGTGGTAGCGGGAGGTATGACGGTGGTTGGGATACCCTTTTATGAGAAAATGGGTACGCACTACACGTTGACCATCATGGCTTGCTTGTCGGTGGTCTTGGCAGCAATTCCATACGTCCTGTATTTCTACGGGCCTGCCATTCGGGCAAAGAGTAGATTCGCAGTTACCAGATGAGAAGCCAACAGCCGTGAGTTGTCTACTCACGAGCTGTTCATACAAGATAACTGTCGGGACACGAATCTCCAATGTAGACCGTCTTGCCCATAATCCCAAGTTAGTGCCGCTTTAACTTTGAGCGCGCCTGGGCTCATCTTGGGCCTGGACTGAGGCTGGTCTAAGCGCCGGCGAGCTTCCGCTGCGTCGGGTTTTCGCCCCGTCCTATGATAGACAATATTATCAAGAGTAGCTCACGAGCCTACTCGTATGATTCATGTCTGAGGGCGTACTCCGCACATGGCTTGAATTCAACACTTGGCTCTGCTAACAAGATCGTGGGGAACATACGATTGCGGAAATATAGCCCGATTAGTTACACATGGAATCTGGGGTAATGGTGGCGAGTCGTACAGGGGTACTGATAGTCTGGTACCTCGTCGCACCAATCAGACTTCACCCACTGCCGAGGTTATCAGGAACCTACTGTAGGAGCAAGCGGGCTATAATCCCGACGATTGAACATCAACACCGCTTATCATTCCAAGCTCACCAAAGACGCGTATCTTGTACTCTCGCACTACCGCGCTGCACCAATAAGACTGCTCCACTGCCGAGGCTATGGAGAACTCTATCAGAGAGCGGGTTATAATCCCGACGATGGAACTTCAACCCCGCATGGGTCTATCATTTCAAGACATCTAGAGAGATGTATATAAACGAAATGCCGTGATGTTTACTTAACTTGGAATCAATCCCTCACAGGACTTCAACTCTCAATCACCTTCTTACACAACATCGAACCTCACTTACACCACTGCGAACTCTCAGCATTGCGCCAATGGACGCCGGCAAAGAAAAAGAAATGGTCCATACGACGCCGGCAATGGACGTTGAGGTTGGGTCCTCGCAGGTTGTGTCTCCAAAGGAAGCAACAAGCGACCTTGATGTCGCTGCCGCGTATGTGCAAGACATAGATTACTCGCCAGCTGAGGCGAGAAGATTGAGATGGAAGGTCGATCTACGACTGATCCCTATTCTGTCGCTGAATATTTGGCTGGGAGCCATGGACAAGGTCACGCCAAGCACTGCTGCATTGTACGGAATGCGTGAAGATATTGGCTTGACAGGAAACCGGTACGCGTGGGTTGGATCCGCGTTCTATGTGAGTGGCCATTGTCTTTATCAGCGGCAGTCTTGCGTTCACAGCAAGCTAATCAGTCTTTGCAGTTCGGCTACTTGTTTTGGTGTCTTCCCTCGGCTTCAGTTTTGCAGAGATTCCCGGTTGCGAAGACAATGGCGACCGTGCAACTGCTCTGGGGGTTTGTTTTGATCGGCACTGGGTTTGCCCAAAACTTTGCAACTATCATTGCACTTCGCGTCCTCCTCGGTGCATTGGAAGCACCTATTGTTCCAGGTAACTTCCTTGTCTTGGGCATGTGGTACACCCGCAAAGACCAGACTCTGCGCGCGGGCATGATGTACACCGGGTTCTCTACCTGCATTGGCGGGCCTCTTGGATACGCGTGAGTATACGATTCGAACGAAATCTACTGTTCTCTCGCGACTAACAACTTCAAAGTGTAGGATACATCTCCGGTCCGGAGAATTGGCGCTGGTTCTTCTGGATCACCGGTATCATCACAATCGTGTGGTCACTCATCCTTGGAGCTTTCATGCCTGATAGCCCGGTCAAAGCCAAGTTCATTACTGAGCGGCAAAGAGCCATCACCATTGATAAAATGCGTGCAGACAGGCTTGGTATCGAGAACAAGAACTTCAAGAAGAGCCAGATGATTGAGGCCTTCCTAGATCCCAAGACCTGGTTGATGTGCTTATTCAACATCTGGGTTAGCATACCGAATGGTGGATTGACCAATGTGAGTAGAGAGAATCGTGCAAGGCTTCATCTGCTAAATCCCTTCCAGTTCAGCCCACTTATCATCAACGGATTGGGATACAGTCCTCAACGATCAACGCTGCTCAACATCCCGCCGGGCGTTGTTCAGACGATATCTTCTTACATCTGCAACGGTACTTTGTTCTTCCTCGCCGCCAAGTACCCCAAGCTTCAAGCACGAGGAGTCGTCATTATTAGCGGCCTACTTGTAGGCCTTATTGCGTCCATCTTCCTATACACCTTGCCCTTGACCAACCTCAGTGGCCGACTAGCTGCACTGTGGTGCTCCTTCTTCTACCTAGGGCCATATGTTGCTAGTCTGAGCCTTAACACAGCGAATACCGCGTAAGTTTGATACAGCACGCAGCATCTGCAAGCGACTGGTATTCGGAACCTAACTAACACGGATTCATAGTGGCCACACAAAGAAAGTTACTACCAATGCTTTAGTATTCATCTGCTACTGTATTTCAAACATCATCGGACCCCAGTTCTTCATATCTACCCAGGCGCCCTTGTACCCCCTCGGTATCAGCGCTATCTGGGGATCTTATGCTTTGGCTATTGCTACCATGTGCGCATATATGTGGTATTGCTGGCGCGAGAACCGTCGCCGAGAGGCTTTGGCCTCTACTACTCCCGCTGGGGCGCCATCGAACACGGATTTCCGAGATCTAACAGATAAGGAGGACTTGCAGTTTAGATATGTCTGGTAAGCTATTAGAAGACAGCTTTGGAATGGACAGGAGTGGCATAAGTCTATGATAAGCAGTTAGACTAAGTACTCTTTCTATATAAATGGGATGTGACTGGTACCTAGAGCGTTTTAGCACGAGCCGCATTGAGTAAAAGCAGCGATACGTTGCGGGTATCAACTGTACAAGCATTATATAGTCTTATAGTACACAGCGCAGCTTTACTAGACTATTGGCAGACATTAATAACAACAAGCCTTACAGCTACTAGGAGCGGAGGTCTCAAGTGTAGTTCATATTTATGAATATGTACTCATCACCGCTACACAAAGCCACATGCCGCTACCACCATGCTGAGCTGGCTCAGCCTCTCAAGCTCTGCAAAATCTCGTCTATCTTCCCAGCAACAAAATCCGGATTATCCATTTGAATGAAGTGGCCCGCGCCTGGCGCCTGAATCGGTCCCTTGCTTCTGCCAGAGCTTGTAAGCTTCGCCAGTCCCTGGTTATAGCTCTCCCAGTAAGGATTGATGTATTTTTGGGTCAATACAGCAGGGATGCCCATGTCTATCTCGGAGCGGGTCGCAAACACATCAAAGTCATGGCCAAGTACTGTGATATACGGGCCTAGCGCATCTGGCTTGTGAAGAGCAGGCGAACCAGCATGGGGGAGAAGCTGAAGCAAGTTCTTCCTGCTCAGACCTTCTTGATTACCAACATCAGGATGGAATCTCTTCCGAATCTGTTCTCTGGCATTTCGAAGCTCATCAGGCGTTATCCCAGGAGGTAAGTCCAGGTTTGAGTCGTTGATATCTGGGTCGGGAATAAGAGAGACAAAGTCTGAATCGGTCAAGGTGCTATCAAGAAACAAGATGCCAGATACGGTGCCAGGGTAGTCTTGAGCGTAGAGACGAACGAGTGAGCATCCGATCGAGTTTCCAACCAGCAAAAGACGGGCATTATTGACATCGTTACTGCCTAGCTTCTCTTCTAAGATTTGAGTAATCAGTTGACGCAAATCACGCACAGCACTCGTACAGTCGTGCGCGTGGCGAGGATCGGCAGCGTCTTTATCATTCGGATCACGGTCGACTGTCTGGCCTTGTCCGAAGCGATCATAGGTGAGGATGGCTGGCAAGCCATGTATGGAGGTCTCTCGAAGCTTGGTGATAGTAGGTGTCCATCCCGCCTGCGGAAGCCCGAGGCCGTTAACAAAGATGATGAGAGAGGGGTCGGTCCGTTGCGACGTGGTGGCTGGAGTGAAGGTGTAGCGGATCTCAGCCGAAGGCTTGGTGCTTAGACGAATGGACTCGTATTGGGGTAGCGATTGTTGGTCCATTATTTCAATATGTTCATATGTTTTTGTATCGATTACCAATGTGTTTGAATGTTGGTCTGATATTCTTCACGACTGGACGACGGCTTGAATACCATACATTTACAAGTAGCGCTGACATCACATGACACTGAGCTTACTATTTAACTTAGCAGAATGCAACAGAATGTACCTCATTAGTTCTTTTTTTTGTACGTATAATAACAGATATTATGATCATAAAGATACAAGGCCCATACCCGTCTGAGCGCTTTATTCTCATACAGACAGAAGTACACGATCCCAGAATATTGCACGGGTTATTATGTCCACTAATTATTCAGCCTATGCATGCTTCTGCGCTTCGACCCAGAGTTTCCAGACACCATCTCATTCAGGTGTCATAGTATAGGCAATACGACTGCATGGTATTGTAATTTGTGAAATTCAATAGAGGACAGCGTCCGGCCTTGCTTGGGTTGATTGATGGACTATCATTTTCAGGAGTGAGGGCGCAATACTAGGTATTGAAGCACCTTTCATCTGAGCCAGAGAGTACATGAAGAAATTCCCTGTTCGTGGTAGGGACAACGACAACCATTTAGCTTCAGGAAGCTATTCGTGCTCTATTAGATTGATTCCTGGTTACTTTCATGCTGACAAACGGTAAATTAGTTGTTACGTATATGCTTGGCACAACCTGTGACTCCAGTGCTGGGCCTAAGCACGGGGTCACTACTGTAGACGATTTGCATGGTCGCAAGATCATAGTAATAGCTTACATTCAGAAGCTACTTATAATACTACCATTGAGTGAAATGACAAAGTCTCTATCTACCCAGGAGATTTCCGCAACACGCCTCGACGTTCAGTTGGGAAGAGTGACAATCGGCGTGACCTACTACAATAGGCTTAGTGCAGCCCGCCTAGCAAGAATTCCACCGCGACAAGCATCATGTTTTTCTGAGCTCCTTACCCCTAAACATATCTTGACTACTTACTCTTTGCTTCTAGCAGCCGAGCTTACCAGTAGCTGGCAACAAATAAATACCGGGCCATACAGCATACTACAAAGAAATGAGCCCTGAGTCGCGGTCAGCTACCAACCCGGGACAAGGACGAAAAGCCCGCACCAAGACCTTCTCGGGCTGTTGGACGTGTCGGGCCAAGCATCTCAAGTGCGATGAGGCGAGGCCAACCTGTAGCCGTTGCGAAAAAGCAGGCATTTCTTGCGAAGGATATGGCGTGAGGCTATCGTGGACGTCGGTGAGGAACCCTGCAACTTTCAGCTCGCGTGCCCCATCCAGACGAAAGGCAGCACAGAGAGCTACAGACAAGTTACTTCGCACGAGTAATTTGGACTCTGTCGAAGAGCCTGAGACTGGATACGACATGCCCCCTATAAATCCGGAACTGAAATCAAATACCGAGGAGGCTTTGCATCAGCCTCTGCAGCCACAGATAACTTCTTCGGCTGGACAAACCCCCCAATCTTTTGAAGAACATCCTCTCGACGATCGGCTAAGTTCCCGGATATTTCACTCTTATGAACTGCTGGGTCAAGGTCTAGCTACAACAGTATCATCCATCCCTATATCTCACGAGCAACAGTCGCTGTTCAACCAGCCTCAAGTCCCCAGTCAAGCTTTTTCTGCCCGAGAAGATGGTCTGTTTTCCAACACCAGTCATAGACATGGGACGAGCACCCTTAACAGTCTCGACAATGTTGGTTCCAGTTCTTTGAGTACCGCAGGAGGATTTCTGCACACGTGTCTATCGCCATCCTCAGATCACGCACCGAGCCGAACACGCCAACATGTTAATGCTCATCAAGCTAAGCCTAGTGTCCCAAAACTCAGGCGTCTCTTGGACATTCTACCAAGCCCAAGCCTGCAGTGTGAACTATTAGAACATTGGACACTACATCTCTGCGATGCCCTCAACCCATTGCCAGGAATCTACAGTCCTCTTCGAACTGTAATGATGCCTATCGCCCTTGCAGGATGCCGGACAGATTCAACCCAAGCAACAGGTGCAACTGCACTGTTTCATCTCATCTGCTCAGCATCCGCGTTTCATCTGGCAAAGAAGCGAGCCACACCAGAGTCTCGGAGCAGTCTTGAGAATATTGCACTTGAACATCACAATCTCGGCATCATACATCTGGCCCACAACATCCGCTCTGACGACCGTTCGCAGTGCGTCTCAGTACTGGCGTCTCTGGTCATGTGTATCATGAACGAAGCTATCACCCTACCCACGAAATTCTGGCGTCTTCACATTCGAGGAGCCGTCGAGTGGGTGAACCACATTGAACCTCAAGTCTGGCACCAAACAGACGCAGCTGCCACCATATACCAAATGTTTCTGGGGATGGCAACTTTGGTTCAATCTCAGCTACTGCTGGATGATCACGAAACGTCCATGTGGGATTTCCAGTATGACCCAGGATCGCAGCCCGAGCCTTATATGCTGAGCATGGTATTTGGCTTGCCGCAGCCTCTTTTACAAGGAATCTATGCCATGAACGCTTATCAGATGCGCGAGAAATATCCAGAGAACAGAAGTTCGGATCAGAGTGAGGCTGCATCGCGCCAGACTCTAGACCGACTCGAGTTGGAGCTTTACCTATCTGTGCCTAGTAAGCCAGACGCATCGATCAGCAAAGACCACGGAGATCTGATATATCACCATGGCTGCATATTTTACTACGCGGCCCTTATCCACATGAAAAGAGGTCTGAAGGGTGTACCTATAGCTGATGTGCAGCCCCTTGTTGAACAAGCACTCTATCATTTCGAGGCATTGCAGACGAGTACAAGTCGTCCCTTTTCCCCGATGATTTGGCCTATTGTCATTCCTGCCTTTGAGGCATTGGAAGCTAGTCTCCAGCACCGTATGCTCAAATGTCTGGACTTTTTCCTTGAGAGATCAGACTTGGCTATTTGGGCGCAAGTCACCAATGTAGTGAAGGAATTGTGGAATGTACGAAGAACGCGAGGAATAGAGCTCAAGTGGCATGAAACTTCACTTGGTTCAATGAGTGAATGTATCATGTTGCTATGATATAACCGGGAAGATGTTTATTTAATAAACATCGAGGAGGTGATCTTTAGTCTTATATCAAACGGCTGTGCACCCAAGACCTTCCGAGAAGGATTGGGAGCGACTAGACTAGTACGAATAACACCACCCTATCTCCTAAATCATATAAGAATAGCCCTTATTTAGCTTTCTTAATTATCCGAATTATTCTAATTACTTAAATAAAACTAATTTAATTCAAGGTTATACGTCCTTCGCCGCAGTTACAGCTCGGATAAGTAATTCCCAGTACCCCTCGTTTGAAAAGAACATCATTCAACCCAATTTTCTCCGTCCGGAGCTGGGTGTAGTAGCAAGCAGACATGGGTTGTAAGTTTGACAACTCACTGTTTGATCACGTGCTGACTCAACAAGGGCTAGGATTAAAGTACGGCCGGAGCCCCAAGGGAGAGGGAGAATCTGTGATTTCTTTGCCCGTAATATCTTTCCTTTCTTTCTGTTTCTGCGACCCCTGCAAGTTAATCGTAGGGAACTCTTCACCATCCAAATCGAAGTCGCCTTCTGCATCTGATGTGCATTAATCCGCAGTTGTTCCACCTGCTCAACGGATCTCGGCGATTCTCAAACTAATTCTCGATTTCACGATCAATTCCCACTGCTTAGCGACATTTGTTGAACATCACCAGAATGGTAGCAGCCGTGTCTATCTCTAATCAAGCCACAAGTATTCAGTGGCATCATGGAATGTCGGGAGTGGTTGTTGAAGCTCCTGATCTGACGGTTGTTAAGAGGCCTTTCCCGGGAGAAGCGTCCAAAGCACAGCTAGAAGTCGAGCGCCGTATTTACAAACGCCTAGGCCAACACCCCTACATCACCAAGTTCATTACGGCACATCCCAACGAGATCGTACTCGAACGTTTGCAATATCCTCTTCGGAAGCGCCTTTTGGAACTCCGCAGGAGTAACGAGCGGCCGGCTATGCGAACCATACTCCGTTGGGCGTGGCAAATCGCACAAGCATTCCACCATGTCCACTCGCTTGGTGTGTTGCAAGTGGACATTGGCACATATAACGTCCTGCTGGACTGGAATGAGGATGTCAAGCTCTGTGACTTTGCCGGATCTTCCCTCGATGGCTCCGAGCCCACGGTGGCACCTAGTGCGCATTCCACGCATCCAAGGATATCTATTATGCACCCCTCCATTCGATCCGAACTGTTTGCCATCGGCTCGATGCTCTACGAGGTAGAGACAACGTACGAGCCGTATAACGATAAAAATGATGGTGAGCTTGAGGAGCTGTTCGATGCGGACCAATATCCAGAGGTAGGAAATTTGACGTTAGGAGAGGTGATTACAAAGTGTTGGACTGGGCAATATGCGGATGCTGGTGAGATGGCCATAGACATCGGTCAGATTGAAGAGCGTCTGAAGGACAATATTCCAAGATCTATGGCTCAAGGCTGGAAGGAAGCTACTCCATTGTAACGGAAGTCCCCAATCTCCCCAACCCAGTACCATCAGCTCCCTCTCGGTCTTTTCGAGACAATTAGTTGGCATATTTCTGGAAAGCATAGTTAATTAAGCCATCACTTTATTGTATACGCTCGATAAATGCTTACGATTATGATTGCCGTGCTCGATGTACAAGTTGGACAGTCCCCAGCTGTTCTCGAGGACCCTATGAGAGCGTCCTTAGCTGTCGTTGAATCTGCGCAGTGCCGGCGGACACCCTGTGCTTTCTCGCATAGCATGTAAACCTCAATCCGGACATGATGCTTCACCGGCTTTTCCTTGCAGAGGGTATATGTTTGAGTAGTTGCCGTGTATTCACACATCGTGAAGTGAATCTCGAGAAACAGATGTGAAAAGGAAAATCGAATGGGGATGGCAGGCGAGAGGCGGGGATATCATTTCAGCTTACCCACGACAGCCTGTTATGCCTGGAATAGGCAAATGTACATTTGGTGACGGTTAGCCGAATAGGGAAACGGGCACGAAATCAGTCCATTACCCGGAGGGGATGATTGCAGGTTCTATTCTCGTAACGGCTAATCATACTCGCGTGTATGCTTGACTGCGACCCATATGTGTTAGCCAGAATTTGGGCCAGCACCACGCCTCATTATGCAAACACGGACTGATGGCATCGTTTCATCCTTCGATATGGTTGGTTATTGACCACGCTTCATGAGTTTTCATTACGAGTTTGAAACCAAGTTATGAGTACAGTGAATACCGTCCTATAATCTCAAATCCATATGCCGCCCAGCTCTAAATACGCACCTATGCAAAACCGCTTAGGCGGACATGCGCTTATCCCTTTCACTGGCATAGCCCTTAGCTCTAATAGTATCTTAGCTAAGGAGCTTTATAGTATCCCTTATAGTTGCTATGGTATAGGAAAGGTAATTCTTCTAAGTGATAAAAGCTGATATAGTGCTTCTAAAGTGCGTGGAGGGGAAAATCGATAGCAATTAATTATATTCCTATAGAGACTTTACGCTGATATAGGTGGCAGCGCTATTCCTCCTCGCTACCTCTCCACTTACTTATACAGTATATAGTCGCTAGAAAAGCAACTGGGCAGATAGCTTGACTAGGTTACCTAACCCTAATCCAAACCCTAGGATAGATATATTACTGAAGGGGTAACTATCAAAAGTTACTGGTGCTCTATTTCAAGTTCATAACATAACATTAACCTTTGTTCTCCCCTATAAAGACCTCTCGTCAACCCTAACGCTCTTTCAACCTTATTACTATTTATTCCCTTTTGGTAATATATTCTGAAGCTCTACGGACGACGTTACTGCTTCATTCTCAGTTCCAGCCCTATCCAAAGCCTCCCTCTGTCGTCTCTTCTTCCTCCGGGTTACTACACAACATCCAATGCACGCGAGAATGCATACAAAAGCAATAATGGGAAGCCCAACAACTACAAACCACATGGCTGGTCCATCCAAAAACTCTTTACTATCGTCAGGGTGCCGATCATATTCGCCGTCCGGGATAACCTGGCCGGGTGTCCACGTTGGCACCCATTTACCATTAGTTAATGCTGGGAGCGATGGTGTGAGGGTTGATGTATCGTCTGACATCCAAGTTATCGCCCAAGCCTCATGTACGACAAATGCATCCTCCACGGTCATGGATTTTCCATCGTCACGATTAACGCTTATGGCATTGTTTGATATCCAGCGTCCGCATGCAGTTGAGAGAAGGTCGGAAACGATATTGTCTGTTTGTAGAAATCTATAGCCACTGAAGGTAGAGTTAGCATCAGTATCTCGAACGAGAAAACTGAAGATGAAGACGTCGTTTAGCAAGAACGTGCAAACTAACCTATCGCAACAGTAGGCTGTCGAAGCCGTCTCCCTGTTCTCTGCCATTTCGTAGTATGTCCAGCCGCTGGGACATACAGCAGGGCTAAAGCAGAGATGACTCTCAGGCACTACAGAGTCCCAACCAGATGGATAACATGAGTTGACGTGTTCCGAAATAACAAGAGGTACTGTATACGTAGTGCCGTTATCATCAGTTGATATAAAACTTGTGGTGGTGAAATGTGAATTACAGCCGGTCTGCTGTTGAAATGGTGTAGTCAAAGCCAGCAGCGCTGTGGCCGTGGCCGTGGCCGTGGCCGTGACCGAGATGGACGACATGTCGGGAGTATTTAGAGAAGACATTGAAAAAAGATGCAAGTTGCATGATCTAAAAGAAATAATTTTGTCACATGCGGCCAACAAGCACACTTTATAACTTACACTACTCTACTCTGTAGGAGCCAACATAAAAAAAGGTACCAAATTACGTTGTAGGCGTCCCCTGCAAGAAGGACCCAACAGTAACCCTGACCTAGACCCTGAATCCTGACACATTCCCGCCAATAGCTCTCGGCAAGCCAAGCACCAAGTCGACAAAGTAGAGTTGGTTATACCCGGACCAATCTCGAAGTCAGGATTAGGTACACTTTTCTCCAGAACAGTTCCGTTGCCAAACACTGTTCCATTCTTGTAAATCTCGACTCGGCCAGGATGCAGCCAAGAAGGAGGGTTATCGATCATTGACGCCTTTGCAAAAATGATACCATTCCAGGATGATACAAGGGGGTTGGTCTGGGGTTTGGCCTGGGGACTGGACGAGGTTTGGCCTGGGGACTGGACGACAATCGCATGGGCGTGGACATGGACTTGAATTTGGATTTGCTTTTAAGTAGTGGTGATCGTCTGTCGTTGATGTCGCAGTTCTCGCTCACCAAGTACAAGTTCATACCAATGGCAAGCGTGTATAACTCGGCGCTCAAATCGTCCCAGCCAGGTTCATTCATCAAGACCATACCGATATAGTCAACCATGAGAACGTTGGGATATTTTTCCGGTGTCATTCCGTTGACGCCAGCCCAGTATAGAGCCGGGTTGGTGGGCAGAATGGCAATAATTTGCAGACTGTGGGTAAAAGTCCAAGTCAGGAAATGAGGTGTAGATAGCCACTGGCCGATGTGGAAGTCCTTCTTCTTCTGCCACTCAGCCTGCTCGATTGATGTGGTATCCTTGGTAATCAAGTTGGGGCAGCGGTTGTTGATCTGTTTGAGCTTGCTAAAGAAGTCGTCCTTATATCTTGATCCCAGTAGATAGGTCCTTTCTTGGGAACGTTACGAATACCGACCAGGTACCTGAACTTGAGCATAATGAACTCGCCAGGGAATTCAGACGTAAAGTCGTTGATCTCCTTGATGACCTCGTCGAATGACTCGCCTGTTCTGCCGAGAGGTACCTCTCCCACCACGCTAGACAAATGCGATATCCAGAACTTGTAGTTGCCGGAGCAGTTGACGACCTAATGCGTACTAGATACATGTAGATCGAAGAATCGCGAACCGACCTTGAGCTAGTTATAGAAGCAGAGTCAGCCCATCCACCGAACGACACAGTACGTTTAGTCTCGAGCTTCTTGAAATCAGACCATTGATTTTTGCCTTGGGTTATGACAGGCCTCCAAGTTTTGAGATCAATGGAAGCAAAGGCCTAGTGGATATGGGTATAAGAGCCATCAGTATTGGCGTTCTTCGCCTTGAGACGTAGACAATCACGGTCTCTGCCAAAAGATGCATAGTAACCAATTCTGCTGAATGCCTTGGGAGGGCCGGAATTCTGCTTGATATCTGTGCCACAGTTGGAAACGCAAGTATTCTGGAGCCCCTTTCTCTTTGATCCAGGGGCACCGTTAGCGGGAGCGTTGACCTTGCAATGATCTGGGAATACACTACAAAAGCCCTAGCTACTGCAGCATGCTTTCAGAGGGCAAGGGTTGAGGTCTGCCATAGAGGTAGAGCTATCTTTTGGCCGAATGGTGCCAGGGACTGTAGGGCCGCAAGTGGCTCCCTTTTATGGAGGAGGCAGAGGAGGAAGACCTGGGCCGATACACATGTTGTAACCAAGAAGTAGGTTGTCACAGTCCGCCCAACCCCATGTTGTCTTATCATTCCACTTAGATCAGTCGCTAATAGTGACTTTATTCTTGGCCGCCAGTCCTGCACACGTGTCACCATTATCAATGAGATGGGACTTGCAACTACCATCTGCGTTGGCCTTTGGCTTGGGCGGTGTGTAAGGGTTACTAGCGGAGCAGCAGACATAGTCGCCCTCTTCAAGGTTGGAGCATAGGTCTTTCTTGGTGTTGTACTTGGTAAGTCGGCTCCGCGGATACCACATCGGACGGAAAGGGTCGTACAGGTGTCTCCATCCTGCACCTGCATAGGCTTACACTCAGCACGCTTCTTAAGCCTTGATGTGCGAATGCCTGGAAGTCAACCCCCGACCAATGTGAGCGAAAGCATGTGCGTTGGTGAGTACCAGGGCTGATCGATTGGACATGAGTTTGGCATCCTCTGCAGCGAGGTTGAAACGTCTGAGGATGAGTCTTGCTGGCTTTGGGGATGTCATGGCAAGAACCGGTGCTGCAGCCTAGAGCGGCACGCTGCACAGCAGCAAGATCGCCTGCTGTATCGGCTGAAACACCAAAGATACGTGATGGCTGATCCCCATCACTGCTTAGCTCGGCAACAGTTCGTTTGTGTGCAAACTCGTTACTGTTGAGGTGCTCAGTAAGAGAATCCAGTGAAGATCCAACAGTAGACTTTCCGAGACCAGAGCCAATGTAGACGGCTGCAACGGCTTTCTGGTGGTACGCGAACATGAGCTTCTCATCACAGTTGTCCTTTGCCTCGAAGAAGGGTTTCAGACCATCCAAAAGACTGGTAACTCGATCTTTGGACACATTGCCAGGCTCATCTTGAATGAGTGTGAGGTTGGACTCGATGCCAACACCGTCGCTGAAACATGCAGGGGCCAGCTTAAGACTTCTCCCACCGACAAGAGAAGTGTCTTTCTTGGAGTTCTTCATAGCCGGCCCGTCAGGCATTCTGGCAGCGGTGGGGTGGGAGTTGAGGGTATATGTTCGGATAAAGATCTTATTCACACAGCCGGCTGTGAGGGTATGAGTCGCCCCGGATAGGTCAGGGCTTACCTTGGGGGATGCTGCTATAGATTCACCTATGGCATGATGATTTGGACAATAATAGTGGTTTCCTATGGCGACTTTCGAAAAAGAAAGAGTATAGTCAAGTCCGAGTCTATTCTAGCAACGAATACAGCTTAATTAAACACCACATAGACCCTTCTGTCACAAAGCAGCATGTCAGGGCTGTCATAAACTGTCCAAGCTTCCATGACTTCGTGTCTAAAGAATCTAAACCTATCCAATACATATAAAAACCTACAAGCTCATGTTCTCCGAGGCGGCGGAGAAAGTCCCTGTTGACCATCCTGCTCCACGTTCAAGCCGTTACTAGACTGAGACCTCCTATCGTGTATAAAATCAAAACTCCTCCCAGAATCACTCCTTGCCAGCGGCCAGTTGTCAGATTGGTGAAAGACCTGAGACTCATTCCGTGCATCTTCCGAAGGAGACGTCGATCGATCCTTATCCCAGCATGTTGCTGGCTCCTCGGGTATGTCCCTCAGCTCGACCCTATCGGCGTTTTCGAGAGCGGGATCGTCAAAACGGTTTATGCCTGCTGATACGTGTTTGCTGCTCCGTGTGTTTGTCCATGCGACGCTTCGTCCGTCTGCTGTTGATTCCAGCTTTGCCGAGGTCAAGGATGTGTGAATATCTCGTAGGATTGGGCGTAAGATGGGAATGCATTGCACGATTATGGTTCCAGCGACTTCGGACGAGTACCTAGACGTCTGTTAGCTTGGAGAAGAAGGAGTTTACTCATCCCCCAACGACCTACCAGACTTGCGACATTCCGTTGCGCCCTAAAACAAAAGGTTAGTGGTGGTTATATCGAAGCTGCCACTCTGGTTGAACTCACACATGTAGTATTCATCGCGGTCGTTTCCCTGATCCTTCCACCCCACGCGTATGGCCGAGACAATCGCAACACTATTGAATCATAAGCACATATCTTTCAAGAATACCTGCAAATCTGAGCTTACATCATGCCGAGACTCATGGTAAGACAAAGGCCGACTTTCTCAACTCTTCGCATCTCTAGTGACCGAGTGATCAACCACGGGAACGCCGCAAAAATGAAATCCATGATGATGTTGTAAACTGAAACGATTGTCAGTGATAAGACCGGGGTATCATATCGTCGTGACGTACCGTTTCCACCCTCCTTGAAGTCGGCCCTAAACTTCCACCCAATGCAGAAGTCGATGCGGTACCATTCCTGATAACCGTCCTTGTCGCAGACCTTGGCCCACTGGAAAAGGACCTTGAGGAACATGTAGATATTCATGGTGACGATGCAGAACCAGAGGAACCATCGTTGCCATTGTTTGCTCATCCTCAGCAACGTCACGCCGAAAGCCGTCTTGGTCCAGGCCTGTCCTATCAATGTTCCACACGAAGAAATATTGATGAGAATGTGCATCCGATCATCCCAACTCTGGGTCGAGTCTTCAAGCACGTAACCCGTTGCAAACTGGTGCACGATTAGGATGTTGGTTGCGAGCAGCACCGCCTAAGTCATTGCCTCGTCAGTACTATATCTAGCTAGACAATCTCGAAACTAGAGTAGTGAATGCAATGAGCGCATCACTGATGGAAGACTTACCCACGACACAATGAGGATGTAATCATCGTACCACATCCCATGTCGCCGAGTGATCTTGACCCATAGCCTCAAGCCAAGGAAAAGGGATGCGCCTGCAAAGAGCGACCACAAACCAGCGTTCAACTCGGTGTATGGGTTAACGAAGCCATGAACGGGGCCATCGTCGTCGTCTCGAGGCGTTGGATTCATGGCGTGCTACATACTCGCGCAGAGAATCACGACGAAAAAGGTCAGAGGGCGCAGAAGAAAAGCAACAACCGTCGGATGGGGTGGGAGAGAGGTAAAGAGAGGCGAAGCACCACCACCACCACCAGTTCCCGGATCGGTAACCCCGCAACATGGGTGTGTTCTGCATGCTTTAGTTAGTTACCGGTAATGCCAAGGGGGCCGAGGCGTGTTCGTCTGACCCTATCCTTGTAGATGTGCCATCTCGAGCGTCAGCGACCGGGTGTCACGGTAGAGCGAGTAATCCACGGAAAGTTGAGTATTCTGTGATGACTCGTAAGCCTTCTTCCCTTGAAACGCAGCGGATTATTGACGTAATCCAAGCCAGGAACCGATGGAAGACGTAGGAAATATTCCTGTGAAACATGTATTCCATCTGCCGGCGGGAAGTGAAACAAGGCTCCTTCGATCTTCAGAACCCAGCCAAAAGCATGGCTTTGATGGGGAACACAAAGACTCCACGGAGAATGAACCTGATACAGACCCTACGCAGGCGTGGTTTCAAACCCTGCAGAACCCGTTCCAAGAAAGGACCCTCGCCCCGCGCTTACGCACACTAAGAACCCATGTATCCCGCGTTCTTGAACGGGCAGTAGCCTCTTTTCGCTACAGATGAAACAATAGAGCGGACTATGTAGCCGTCCCATTGAGTTCGTGTGGTAGACCCCTGCCATCGGGATCTAGCGAAGATTCCTATACGTGGCATAACTCGATGCAGACTACTAGTCTGGTCAGCTCGTTCGGGTGACAAACCTTGATGATATATCCGTGCAGCCATGTGGTTACCATCCTACCATTTCACACTGCAGCTAAAGAAAGAAACCTGTATGGCCGGTCATCGGGCATCGACTCATCGGCGGGACGGACAGAGACGGGGAACAAGTCTCGTTCCGTGCCCGTTTCAGCGCTATACCGAACGTGATATATACACCTTAACTTGGGAATCAACGAATCTTGGCCCGGTTCCGGACCTGAATGTGGCCTTCCGCCCGATCCAGGTTTTCCGTGCATATTGCTCCGAAGACGCGTCTCGTGTAGACCATGATGTGCATTGCTTTTGGCGATTACTTAAGACGAGAATGCGGTTCCGGCACCGGTACTTCGACCGGCTATATGGTTCGGGTGTGAGAAGATTCCATGACCCGCGGCTCCGTACTCCGTAGCTCACCTCCAATTACACATTGTTGTTGAAGGCCTAAACTCGACACTACACTTGGCTTTGGTGGTAAGGTTATTGCTCCATAGAGTAACCCTGCTAATTACTCTCAACTCTTTGTATCCACTACGCAGTAAACAGACGAACCCGAGACGCTGGGTGCACAGATCCGGATCATGCCATGCAGCTCACGGTGCTTAGTGAAACATACAGCGATAAGATCGTGTCATTTTCTCAGGTTTAGCGGGTCTTGACCGTTGGCTTACCCTGACGCAGAGGCCATCCCGGTGGATAAACAGGGGCTGAGGACATCGGAATCGAGGCACGATGTGCGAGAAAGTAAGACTACATACTCCGTACTAGTAGTTTAACTGATCCCTAAATAGTATACAGACTGGGGTTTGCTGCTCAGCTCCATGCTCAGCCCGTCTTGCTCTTTGTGCGAGCAACGACAACAACCGCCCTTACAACTCGGGACCTATCAAACCAATCAAACAGCCTGCCCGCCAGCTTATAACCACCCAGGGACACGCCATACTCGCCCAGCAACTGGTCTTGCCGATCCAGAAACTTGACCAGTCCCGAGAACACATCATCGGTAATCTCTTTGATCGTGATCAGCTTTCGATCATATCCACACTCAACCAACTGATCTCTGTACTCGCTTTCCGTCAGGAACGCTGTCCAAGGACATCCCATCATCCTTCCAATGAGTCTGGCTTTCAGAACGTCCAGAGATGAAGCTGACTCGTTGATCAGAAGGTCAAAAGCCATGAACTGAGCATCCAGCTCCCTTGCGGCATGCTCAAAGACAGGCCTCCTCGACGGAGAGAAGTGATACAGGCAGTCAAGCGCTAAGAGCCATCTCTCTGTGTAGTTTTCGTCGGCGAGTGAGTAGACTGCATCCGTGACTCGTGGGCTCCATGTCTCGGGCTTTGCAGCGTTGGCACAGAAGAGGCTAAAGGATTCGGCGGTTATGCTGCTCGTATTGGTGTCTGCACTAGCTATTCCGCGATAGATCCTTTGGCGCGCTGTCTGGACTTGGAATTTGTTGAGAGTGAGGCCCACGTAGCGAAAGTCATCAAAGCCCTGCGACTGAGAGAGGCGCGCGAGCTCCCAGGTCTGGTCGCCACAGCCAAATCCAAGGTCCAAGATAGCCAGAGACCTTGGAGATGTACTCCCAGAAGGTCTATCATCTAATATCCCAGAGAGTTCGACTATTTGCCTCAAAAGGGCTGTGCAGGCCTCTTGGAAGTCATTAATGGGCTCGCCTTGCGGTGTTTTCCTGGGTATGTTAAGCCAATGTCTTTTCGCAGATCATGAGACATATTCAGACTTACCAGTAACCAACATTCATCCACATAGACTGTGGAGGAGTTCGGATGTTGAGCTTCCAGTGTGAAAGACCATAGATGTCAGTTCTCCGTAGGATTGTCGTAGCAACGACTGCCACCACCACCACGGTGAAGAGGAATCCCCATATAAACCCTCCCGCGAAGCTACTGAGACCTGGAGATTCTCCCATCTTAAAATTTGGGCTCGTGTGAAACGGCCTTAGCACGCGCTATTGAAGATGCTTGTTGTGATGGTTGAAATACCTAACTAGAGATTAGCATTGGTGCTGGCCCACACTCGGTATATCACTATTTATCCGAGTATGCTTATAGTAAAGCTTAATCTTAAATGGGGCTAGTATCCATGTATCCGTCAATTACTATCAAATCGTCATTATTCATTACCTAGTTATTGTTCCTCCCATGGAATCTTCACGCCAAAGTCGGATGCAATTCTCATGGCAGACACGACGCATCCTTCAAGAAGAACCATCCCATCCCAGCACCAAGCACCTGCTAGCCAGACGTTGTCCTGCCCGTTTACCCAAGTCAAAACCCTGTCGTCCCTGGCCTTATTAGACGCCGTCAACCCGCCCGTGATTTCCTGGATGAGCGCCCTGCTCTCCGTGTTCCGCAACGTTCTTATAAACTTGGCCTTTTTGAGAATTGCTTCCTGGTCACTATATTCTTGTAAAGGACATGTGCTGACGACAACGCCGCTGGGCATAGTATGTAGAGCCTCGGTTTGGGCATTGCCTGTCTGTGGGAAGAGCGTTCTTAAGGTGATGACCTGCGGCGGCGATGCATCGGCGAGATGATGGGCGCAAGCACTTGCTTCAGCAAGACTATCCGGCACAACAGATACCACTGATTGGCCACCCAGAGCTCCGGGTGACAGAACGGAGCTCTCCACGAGACGCGTGGGCAGTCTCTCCAATGTAGACCTCAGTGGTCTAAAGATCCTACTCGCGACATCGGGAGAGACAGCGAGAACAATACGGTCGAATGATTCCTCGGAGATACGCCCTGATCCATCGACTGTCGATTGCCAACGAACAGCTGTCGTCGTTCCATCTATCCCCGGCACAACTTCGATTACGCGACTATTGACACGGACGTCTTCCAAGCCCTCAGCCAACCGCGACTGTACCTGCGAGACCCCTCCGCAGACTGTATAGTGCTGCTGTCCATGGGAGAGCTTCTTGTAATTGACAATGTCGCTCGCTGGAAACGCCAGCAGTTCGTCGTGGGAGCATGTCGATACGCTGCTCAAAAGAGGAAGCAGATAATGCGATGCGTATCGCCGTGGCAGCCGAATTCTCTCGAGGTACTGGGCAAACGATTCGCTTGTCTCGGGCGCTGACGATTGTCCCTGCAACGGGCAGACCAATAAGCACGCGATGGTGAACCAGAACTGACAAACAATCAGGTACAAGATCTCCAGTATATGTCGTAGTACGGGGCGATTGCCGGGCCATGGCGGGGGCATTTGGTGTAGGTTTGACGCGTGGACAAAGTAGCTCTCGTTCGCGGCTGCATCATCTCGGTTCTGCGTCTTTGTTCCATCGATCGCGGTCATCGGGGAGGCCTTCGCAAAGACAAAGAGGAAGCGGATCGGGTGCAAGGGAATGCGTAGATGTCGATACATTCGCATCAGATGATGGTAGTAGCCGCCAGCGCTTGCGCGCATGGGCAAGTCGATGCGCTCTACCACGTTTGTCTTGTCATTTCTGATGGTGATGGATGCTGAATCGAACGAGAGACGATCGGCCTAGGGAAAAAGAAGCGTCAGCATATCGCTGTTCTCCTTGGTTGCGGTAGACAGAGACGCACCTGTTCAAACAACGTCACCGCATATCGCGCATCTTCATCATTCTGCAAGAGATGCGCTGTCGCAAGCCCAGCGAGGCCCGTGCCGATAACAGCGACTCTTTGCTGCGCGAGTGGTTTCTTCATGGACGCGATCCGTGTGACATCGACATGGTCCTTTGGCTACTCGTGGTGTTGCTTCTCTTCCTTTATGATGGCGGTCAGTCTAGGTTTTTCCCCCAACATTTTTCCAGGTTAATTAGCCTAACGTTAATCAGTCGATCCTTATGAACCGATAAACTTAAGCAACGCGAGCCGGGGCTGGTGGAGAACTGCCGAGCTCTGCATGCTACTATACCGTAGAAGTAATAATGTCTGCTGTATCCGAGACATCCGAGTCGTCTTTTCGTCTGCTCTGAGTAGGTTAATTGACTACAACTGCCGAGTGATAATGAATTGGTGAATTCGTGGACGTCTGATGACCGCAACCGTTTTCACTACACGCGCTATCAGCTAATTATTATAGTCATCACGGACTAAGGAAATGTCCTGTAATACGTGAGATATAAATCCCATCACCAAGAGTCGGAATGCTTAAAGTCAAGTATTTACGGTGATTATAATACTTAAAACTATAGAAGAGACTAAAACATTTCTTAATATATAAGTGTCTTACCTTTGAGAAACATAGTCTACTCATGTGTAGATTGATGGACAAGACCGGGTCCACGTCACCAACGCCCTACATAACTATCCGGTCGCGAGCAGTCTAAGTTAGAACGTTGTCTACTCCTGGATAAGCTTTCACGCATGGCAGGTTTCAAGTCAAGAATGACATTATTCGTTATTGCAGGTAAGGCATTGCAGCCTCGGGCAACGAGCCTTTCCAAAACAGAGCCTCGGAGACATCTAGCAGTGTCTGTTACCCACCTCAGTTCCAGTATCGCAGTGCAGCCTTTCTACACTCTTGCGGCTACCTTTAATCTTCTTTGAACACATTATACTTGTACTGCCCTCCTGGGTGGTCGTTCCGCAATCCAGCCTGACCCTGGCCATATACACTCTCACGTAGCGTACGACCACCCTCTTCATTACCAGATGCCTCAGGGTACAGACCACGTCGTCGCAGCTCCGGAATCAAGAGCTCAACGACTTCCTCGAACGTGCCTGGAGTCGTGACATAACCGACGTTGAACCCATCCAGATCACCTTCTCGGATCCATCGCTCCATCTCGTCCGCGACGGTCTGAGGACTTCCCACGGAGACAGGTCCAAGGCCGCCGATGGTTGCTCTCTCCGCAATCACACGCGGCGTCCACTTTGGAACAATGTCACTGGTTGCAGTAAATTGGTCAAGCAGACTTTGGACCTTGTTTGGTTCCTCAGAGTCGGCTGCTGTAAGCTCCTGATCAATAGGGACCTTGGAGAGATCAATACCCGTCCATCCGCTAACCAGCACGAGTCCTCCGATAGTCGATGCGTACTTCTTGATCTCTTCCAACTTTTGCTGGGCCTCCTCGTCTGTGCGCCCAATGATGGGGGTAAAAGTGGAAAAGAACTTTAGAGACTGCGGGTCGCGGCCTAACTCAGCTGCTTGCCTTCGAATCTCTTGGATTTTGGGCTTCAAGAGCGAAGGCGAATGGGACGAGACAAAGATACCCTCGGCATGGGTTGCTGCAAACGCTGAGCCAGCAGATGACGTGCCGGCTTGAAACAGGAATGGCGTCCTTTGGGGCGATGGGTCCACGATATGTCGAGTATCAAGATCATAGAACTTTCCGTGGTGATGGATAGTTCGGATCTTGTCAGGATCAGCGTAACTATCAAGCTCAGGGTTAGGAGAGATGGCATCATCTGCCCAAGACCCTTCCCATAGTCTGCAGTGCCAATTAGTATCAGAAGTCCCAAGTAAGATGGCAGCGGTACTCACTTGTATAAGACTCGCAAATACTCGTCGGCCTGCGCGTATCTCTCATCGTGGGCGATGGGGTTCTCCAAGCCAATGGCCTTGAAAGCAGCCTTCTTCCACGACGTCACAATGTTCCATCCGATACGTCCCCTGGTGAAGTGATCAAGAGATGAGAACCTCTTAGCCAGGAGGAAAGGAGGCTCAAAAGAAGTGGACGCCGTAATGGCAAAGGAGAGGTTCTTGGTGACAGCTGCCATGGCGCTGATCGGCTACTTGGGGTCAACAACCACCCTCCTCGCTCTGGATTGTAGACTTACGATGGTTGGATCAGTCACAGGCCACTGAGCAGCACGACGGATGCAGTTGTCAAGACTTCCCTCGTAGGTGTCATATCCGCCATACGTATCGGCAAGGAATAAGGCGTTGATGCCACCCTTGTCTAGCAGTTTGGCGAGGTCGATCCAGTATTGCAAGTCTCGCTTCGTTGCAGACTTGTCTCCCGGGTTCTATAAGTCAACGCTTAGCGCAGTCTTTGAATCGAACATAGCGAGGCTTTTTACTTTCCACTGCCCTGGCGACAGATGGCCAATGGTGGACATGTCAAAGGCATTGATTAGTATCTGCTTCTTCACCCCATCGTTCCCCTCCCTACGGGGCGCATTCGTTGATTGTGCATCAGCCATAATGGTAGTTCTGTCAACTTGACGACGGTGGGGTTGACTTGAGTATGTGCATCGACAGTCACATTAAGCCTGAGTGTCGGATGAGGTTTCGCATACTTATACCAATGTGTACCCAGCAGATAGGAGGGGAAGCCCATCACGCAAATCACGCCTTTCATCTCTTGATTCAACTCATCGCAGCACCAACTGCATTATCTCGACGTCACACCGTGGGGTAATATAGAATATGTCATTTGTTGGTTGGCAGTGAGAAACTGGCGTCATCCCGATAGCGGATGTCATAATCCGACAAGACGACCTTGGTGAACGTTGGTGTTTCTGGGGTTACTCCAACGCTCGCACGGGTTTATAGCGTTTCGATTCTGTATTATCAAATGCAGATAAACCCTCTATTAACTATTTATTGATACTGATTATGTTATTCCAAATGCTCTTGGTTTTGCAATTCCTTCAAGCTCGTTTTAGAGAGTGGCTTGTGTAATTCAACAGTAGCGATAGGTTCTAGTCTCCTATGTTCTGCAACCGTCTCCCACGTAACCAACGTCTAACCTAGCATAACACCCAAGTCCTAACATAGTTAAGTTAGTGTCCATAAACTTGGAGCGCTATCTTTAACTAAGCCAGGTTACATGTGCTGCCTCTACAACAGTCTCAAAATAACATCGATGCCTTCATTCGCTTGAATCATCCTGCCTTGTGTGGTTCACTGGCGCCGTCTTCGTGTCGGTGACAGGAACTACAACACCATTCTCTACTGACTGAAGCTGTGCAGGTGCTTCAGCTTGGGGGCTATAGAACTGTTAGCTTATATCGCCATCTTAGTGAAGGAATGAACTTACTCTCTGTGCTTGAGATAGAGATGAAGTGCGTGTACCGAAATGAGCAGCATAGTCGCTGCTCCCAAGCAGAACGCGTATCCTTTAGGGAACCGAGGTGCCTCGACCGTAGGGTAGACCAACAGAGGCGTCCAAGCATTGGTAGACTGTGAGATAGCGTTGATCAAAACCAGAGTGAATGAGCGTTCCGCGGGCGAGGCACGTAGCTGAGTATTGACCCAGCCATGCAATACACTAGACATGGAGGCGGCCGAGTATATCGTTGAAAAGGCAAACCAGAGAGCAGACTCTGGAACTCTCCATATGATCAAGATGATCAGTCCAATGATGTTCCACGTGTGCGCCATGGTGATCGCCCAGGCGGGACCTAGCACAAGATCCGAGGCGAAGCAGACGAATAGTGTGTAAAAGATACCGAGTGCAGGCGCAATGGTTCCTAGCTCGTTGACTCGTGCCGGGGAGTATCGGTTCAAACTCTTGAGCCAAAGCAGAAACGAGCCAGAGCTAGCGTGGAGGCTGGAATTCCAGAAGAATATATCGATGGTGATGATACCCCAGAACTGAGGTCTCATCAATACCTTCTTCAAGTGCTTCCACTTCAGTTTGCCGTGAGATTCATGCCCTGCTCGCTTCAGTCTCTGCTCTCCGACATCGATATCGTGCTGCGTCAGGACTCGGCGGTTGGGCTGATCGGGGGTGCCAGGGAGCACGAAGAAGCCCAAGATACCAACGGGAATGGTGATGAGGGCACAGATGATGTACATCCAACGCCATCCTGCGAGGCCACGGACGCCATCCAGACGAGCAGAAGCACCAGCCTGGATCAGGCCTGCGGTCAAGGTTCCGAGAGAGAGTCCGACATAGAAGATACCGCCTCGACGACCGATTTCATCTCCACGGTACCATGATCCTACACTATTAGAACTGGCTTTGTTGGTTGTTCGTTCAAAGACGTACCGAATAGATAGTGTATCAATGGGAAGAAGGCAGCCTCAAACCACCCCACCAAGAAGCGGTACGCAGCCAGCTCAGCAAAGCTCGTGACCCGGTATTGCAACAGGGTGAAGACACCCCAGGCAATATCTAGAGCAGGGAGCAGCCAGTGAACTGGAATGTATGTAAGAAGGAAGAAGAATGGAATCTGGCCGACAACGGCGCCGACGATGTAGAGGGTCTGAAGCTGAACGAGCTCGTTTCCCTCGAATCCAAGGTCCTCCTTGAGACCGGCAACATATGCATTATCTAGACATGTCAGCACGCCCGACGGCTTCGCATAATGCACGGCACATACTCAGATTCGACTGGTCAATGTACTTGACCCAATATGCAAGCACTGCATAGGGAACGATGAGGGCATCGAGTTTGATGATGAACTTGCGCTCCTCTTTGGTATCTGTATCAGAGTACCACTTGATATGGTACCACTTCTTTCTTGCGGGTCCGGGCATTTTGGCGATAGGATGCAGGCGGGAAGGATCACAATGCCAGTCGTCAGACAATGGGATGGCCAGCTTATGAAGATATTTGCCCGTCGTCCTAGCACGGACCTAGCTTGTGTTATACAAGTACGGATGCCTTTCCGCATCTTTTCTGCGCTATGGACGTTATCAGAGACTGCGTGATCGGCGTCAAGTACATGGTTTAGCATGGAGAGCGCCACGGAACCCATGCGTTGCCCCCTGGCTGGGCATATGGCACAATCCTTGGAATGGTTGATGTGACTGACGCGTGAATAAATAGCGCTCATATCGTAGGGGCCAATGCCAAGCGATAAGA
Source organism: Fusarium staphyleae (assembly GCA_017140175.1). Classification (NCBI taxonomy): domain Eukaryota; kingdom Fungi; phylum Ascomycota; class Sordariomycetes; order Hypocreales; family Nectriaceae; genus Fusarium; species Fusarium staphyleae. The sequence goes on along the minus strand of JADDON010000472.1, from coordinate 49,245 downwards.
GCACTTTAAGGGACGATATATATGGTGTTTTGAAAAGAGGCGCACTTTTACGTTTGGCATTTAACTAATTAATGAGTTAACTATGACAGGTTTCGGCCAATTCTAATCTTCCCAGTGCTTCAAAGCAAGCTGAAGCTATAGCGAAGCTTGACTTCTGTGAACAACATCTCAGGCCTTCTCTCGAGAGACATCTTGGATTTCACAGCACCAAGATTATGACATATGACCTCCACGGCCAGACTTCTTGTGACCCCCATACTTAAACTTGCATCATATCAGGCTTCTGCAAGCCGGCATTGCGTCGTTACCCTTGCGAGAAGTAACGGCAATTCCAGGGTCTAGAATCGGAATGACTCGCGCCTCCATCTGAAATGGATGTCATGTTAGGTCCAAATTCGGCTTGCCATCGGTCTTGGTGATGCTGTAAAGAGAGGGGCTGATGGCGTGCTCTGTCCGTCCACCATGTCGCCATATCACCCCGGGGTAACGCTTATCACGGCGGGCTGAGATAGCGACGACTAGGCAACTTAAGTAAATAGCTTAGGTTAATTAGTTAACATAACTTCCATGCTATATCCGTTATGTGGAGAAGTAGCATGTCACAAATCTAACTCCCTTGTTGAAGTAACCACTGTGCCTCATTCATGAGCACAGTCTTGACCGTGCACGACACGTAGTAAATATCTCAAAGCCGTAGTGACCACGAGAATCTCTTGACTATGGTTGAGATATTCATCACCTACAGTAAGTTCCTATACGATCAGCAAAAATATAACATCAGACGTCCTCTGTTCAACCTCCGATATCAAAAACCCCTTTCGTATCTCGAGATATGGATCCCTGTAGTTGACAGCAAAGCAACTCATTGGGATCTCTTCTCATACTCCAACGCAGCGATGATGAAAGAGCCTGCACCACGGAGATCATTCTGTCTCAGGCCAATACTAGCATAATACTGTTCTTGTTAGTTTTCCGTAGTTGTCCCTCTTTTTCTAGTATAGACGTACCTCGAAAGTAGCATTGCTTCCCAGACTCCCAACCTGGACAGTATCTTCCCAGTTGATGGTTCCGTCCTTATTCTTGGTAACAAAGAGCTTGACCAATGCTTTATAAGCCTTTGTTGCCACTTTCTCATACTCCGACTTTTTCAGAAGGCCCGTGTTGAGGCCTTTCAGCCAGCCGTATGCAAACATGGCACTTGCGCTGCTCTCGAGATAGTTCCCCTTGACGTCTTCGTACCTTTTGTCCATGATGTTCCACCAGGCTCCCTTTTCGTCCTGGGCACCCTTGAGGCCGTCGGCTAGGCTGACAAAGTAATCAACAAGTCTAGCCTTGCCAGGGTGGTCATTAGGGAAGAGTGGGATCACCTCGAGCAGCGACATGAAATACCATCCGATAGCTCGAGCCCAGATCAACGGTGCAGCGCCAGTCTCTGGATCAGCCCATACCGCCTTTTTACTTTCATCGAAACCGTGGACGAGGAGGTTATTGTCTTTGCGTGTAACCGAATCGATTTTGTCGAACTGCAACGCGATATCATCCCACGCGGTCCGGTTGTTTGGCTGGAAAAGCGACACCCATTTGGCATAGAAGCTGTCTGCCATGTAGATACCGTCAAGCCACATCTGGTTGGGATAAACGACATGGCGATGCCAGAGTCCTCCCGTGGGGGTCCTTGGGTGTTTATCGATCATGTATTTGATCGAGTCCGCCGCAATCTTGTACTTCTTTTCTCCAGTCTCCTCATACCAGTACAAGATATTGTTACCAAAGCGGTATTCGTCCAGGGAAAAGTGGGAGTGGTTGAAGCCCTTAATATCGCCACTATTAGAGACAAGTGCATCGACGTGAGAGCGATAGAACTTCTTGAGCGTCTTGTTCTTAGTAACTCCGATGACGTCTTCGAAAGAGGTGTAAAGTGTTGCCTCGCCATACCCAGCGTCCGGTTCGAAGTCGAGACGAACCATGGAATCTGTCATCCATTGAGCGTAAGACGTCTTGGAAGAGGGCGCAGCTGACACAACGGCTGCCGAGGCAGCAAGCCAATGCATAAGCACACTCATCATTCCTTTAGAACTATTAGAATCTGGCTGTGTCTAGATCTGCAACAAGTCTCCGCATCAGCTGGCTTATATACTTCTATTGCAAGGGTTGTTTAGATAAAGAGTCACTGTACCCGGTTACTGTGAGCTTATTCCAAGTGATTTCATTGCCTATCAACAACTGAACTCGTGTTTCCTAGTCCTACAAATGGTGGAAAATAAAGGTGCCAAGCAGTCTGCAGGGTATAAACCTGGGGTAAAGTTTTAGGACCTGCCTGAATAACATCAGTTTGAGCTTCAGACAAAAGCCGATTAGTGGGAAAATGATACGAGAGCAGGATGATCCTCCATATTTCTGATCGGCAGATGTAACTATGTTGTGGGGGTGGACAGCTGAAGGAGCGGAAGGATCTGGGAATGTTGGGTATTTAGCCTAAAGAATTCCGATTATGCTTGGAACGATCGACAGACCATGTATCATCCCAGACCTCGGAAGAGCCAACGACAAGAGCTTCTATCTCATGTCCTGACACAGGGTAAGACGAGATAGTTGATGGATAAACAAAGCTGAGAGCATCATCGCGACAGTTGAGGTCACCTACTAAAGCAGCAAGTTGCCCAATAATACATTTAGCTTATCTAGCGTTGCAGTTTCAAAAATCATGAGTGATCTACACATAACTAACGGTGCCATCCTTGCTCGCGTAGAGTTTATTCAAGGTTGATGCAGGGTATTCGATAACATGGATGCCATCATGACGACACGTCTGAGCGGCATTAGAAACACATAAATAAACGAGTGTCGCACCAAACTTTCAAGTTCGCTTCAATACATCGACAATCCAGTCCACCGCCTCCTTGCTCTCCTTGATCCCGTATCGAAACGCGAGCGGAAAACAATGCATCTGGCCTTGCCACGCAAGCCATTCTCCTTCAACGCCCTCCTTCTTGCATTTCTCACGAAAGACCACCGCTTCTGGTTCGAGCACGTCGTGCGAGCCCGTTATCCCATGGACCTTGACCTTGTTCTGTACTAGCACACTGAGATCTCCCTGGATGGGTGATACACGAGGGTCTCCAAAGGTCCAGTCGAAATGACCGTGGATCTCATCCTTGTCTTCACTGGTCTCTGCTTCAGCTTGGCGATGGCCATGGTATGAATCATCCGGGCACCAAGTGTTTGCTGTGGAGTTTATGGCGTCGTGAGTAAGTATGGGGTCGACCTCGTCCGAAGACTCGATATCTTCATGCTGGTGCCGAAGATCAGTGCTGGGGCTGATGGCCAGGATAGCGGTAGGCGGTCTCAGATTCTTGTCGTTCTCGTTCAGCAAAGTCCACATGACAAGGCAGAGCGCAATGTTGCCGCCCGAACTATCGCCAGCGACAACAACACTCTGGCCTGCTCGTGATGCCTCTTTCAACAAGGCGTTGTATACATCCTCTATCTTGGGGAACGCACTCGAGACTGGATGCTTTGGTGCGAACGGGGGCGAGACAATAGTAACCGTGGTGTTGCTCAGGCGGTGAACGAGTTCAGCACAGAAGCAGAAGTGCTGGCTGCTCGGGGGCATCTGCCATCCACCACCGCCAAAGTATATGATCCTTCGCTTGTCGCTGGGCTCCTGTTTGTCCTGATGGCCTGGCTTGGAGGTCAGGTCGTATACCCAGATGCCCTCGATTTGTCGCTCCTCGACGTTGCATCGTCTCAGGGCGCTCTTGGGAGCTTTCAGCCGGGTTGGGTCATCGGAGTTTGATTTCCCTGCGTTAACCAAAGCTGGCTTGATTGGCTTGAGGACCTTCTGGAGCACTCGAGTGGTCAAGTGTCGCTCGTCTCGTTTGTCAACGGTGAGGCGAGGTTGAAGAGACGGGTCATCCTTGGTATCATCGTTATGGGGGATCGAGTGATCTGGGCCATCTGGCTCGTACTGGCCCATCTTTGAGGGGACGGCACCAGTCTAAGTCTGTCGTGTTTGTTCTACTCTACCTCGGACAACTAATTGCACATATTGGAAGCAGAAGCTGCAGAAGCCAAGCGACGAGTGGCGGCTAACGTTATGCAAAAAGGGTCCAAGAGGGACTGATTTTTAATTTTGTATGAGGCTAATAAGTTGATCTATTTCTTGGTCCAGCGCGTCATCGGTTGTCGTGACATCATGGGGTTTTACTCAGCAATCTCTACGATCAAGATCTCGATAAGAAAATATCAGCCCACCGACGAGATACAGAGCTAGACCTAATTGAGAGCAACATAATGATATCCCATTCTCTACTCCGTACTCTAAGTTGTCATCATACGAGCCTGGTTAGCTACTGGCTTCAAGAAAAGCCGCAGCGGCAATTGTCCAAAAATCACTCCGACTCTGCAGAGACTCCATTGGCATTCTCAGCCTTCTCGGGATCCATAACTCCACGGGTGTGATCAGCAGCAGTGACAAGCTCAGGTTTCTCAGCCTTCAACCTCGCAAACGTCTTCTCGGCGTCCCATACCCAAGGCGTCTTGGCCGCAAAGAGCAAGTCCATCTCCTCCAGAGTACGCTGGTTACTCTCCGGATAGAGAGCCCAGACCATGGGAATGGCCAGTAGGTTACACGCGCCAAAAATGTGCAGCGTGTTCTCGCCAATCTTGCTGAACATGACGGGGCACAAAAGAGTGAGCCACCCGTTGCCGATACTCCAGCCAAAGACACCCCAGGCATTACCCTTGGCTCGGACCTGGAGCGGGAAGATCTCGGCGGGATAAAGCCAGGGGACTGTCAACCAGGTCGCACCAAAGACAGAAGTGAAGATGAAGACGAAAGAAGCGGCAGCGGCGCCGTAAGAGCTCGCCTTGCTGATGTCTCCGGCTTCCCTCGCATCCTGGCCAAGCTTGGAGAAGGCAGCTGCAAGGAACATGGCAATGCCCTGTCCCACAGCGCCCCAGTATAGCGTCCATCTACGGCCGATGCGGTCAAGCGTGAAGACGCATATAAGCGTGGCAAACATGTAGAAGATGTTGTTGAGGCCGCTGATCCATTGGCTCTTTTCGGAACTAAAACCAGCAATTCGGAAGATGGTTGGTGCATAGACAGTTACTCCAGCAATACCGACCCATTCCTGGATGATTTGCTAAGGTTGAACTTAGTTAGCATAGACACGCTAGATTGAGATCGGGGTGTACTCACGAGCCAGATCACAAGCTGGACACGTCGGCCAGTATGTAGCTCGCCGGAGCCAATACCGAACAGCATGTGGAAGTACGAGTTCTGACTCGACTCCTTGCTCTCGAGCTGGACAATATTTCGGATATCGTTGAATTCGGCCTTGGAGCGGGCAAGGTCTGTTTCACTGGATCCTCGAAGGCGGCGAAGGATGTACTGCGCCTCATCATCGCGGCCAACCTTGACAAGCCAGCGGGGAGACTCGGGGAAGAACCAGACCAAGGCAAACAAGACAAGGAGAGGAATGATCTGGAAAGCGATGGGGAAGCGCCAGCGAAAGGGCGAGGCACCTCCGTCGATGAAGGAGAGGCCAAACTCGAGCCAGTATGCTACGACGACGCCAAAGATGTTGAGGGTGAACTCGATAGCAATGAACTGACCACGAGAGGTATGCTCAGCGGTCTCTGTAGCCCAGACAGGCACGATGGCGTTCAAGATACCAGTCCCGATACCGTTGACGGCACGAGAGCAGATCATCCAGTTCGCGTTCTGGGCTGAGCACTGCAGAGCAGCTCCAACGATGGCCCAGACCGAACCAAGGGCAATCGTCTTGATTCTGCCAACCTTGTCACCGACCCAACCGCCGAAAAGGCAGCCGAACAGTGTTCCGAGATAGTAGACAGAGACAATGCCGCCCTGCAGGAGACTGTCGGTAACAACGGGGTCGCCGGTTTCTTCGTCCACGTAGCCAAAGCCCATCAAGTCGATGTAGTCCTTGGCGTTGTTCACGCCGCCCATCATACCTAGACGTGATCGTGTAAGTACTGGGACACAGTGCTGATAATGCGGTGTTCTTTGTCCATGTAGAAGCACCTCGATTATGGGAGAACAGAGTTCACCATTACATACCTTGGTCGTACTGTCTGAGTGTTAGTTATCTGCACATACTACGTTACTCCGTAGGAGTTTGGGAACTCACGCCAAAGAAAAAGATGGAAAGGGCAGCAATGCAATTGATGGCGATGAGAAGCTGCCGCTTCTCAAAGTGATTCGCCACATTGAACCCCGGAAGTCGCTCCATCATGATTGAATGATGTACTTAGTTATCTGATGCTAAGAACTACCAAGTTCTGGGGCAACCCTGGGGTCTTATATATCCGTGTGGAGGTTCATGGTAGCCGTCTCGCCATCTCCACCCTCGGATAACCGTATTTCGACGCCCATACTGTCTTGATTTCATCAACAAGGGCGGAAACAGGGCCGTTCCTTGGTGAGTTTTCCGCAACCATGTTGGTGGAAGCGACTTGAGGCTCCTCTGACGTGAGCTGGTTCGTCCAGCCTACGGCTTTAACAGCTCGACGGGTGGGCCATGGTGGCAGTTGAAGGGCGACGTTATAGGCGCGCGAATCAGGGACCAGAGACTGGCATTTCACTGGGTCTCAGATGGGCCTGTTTTTTCTGTTTTATCTCGTGATGGATCTTGAGAGGTCGCTAGAGCGACAGGCACCAGCTTAAGCTCGGTGCGGCTCCGTCGATCAGGTTTTTGTGACAGCAATGAACTCGAGAGGCGTTGAGATGGCCATGTTTGCGAAGACGATTTGGAGGCCTGAGCGCAAGTGATGGCCTCGTATCGAGATGTGATCGAGACTCGACTTGGCTGGCATATGACTAAACACGGGAGAGGATGATGAATCATTCATCGTTATTCCCCGAGGAGATCAGATCAACTTGTTAATTCTCCGACCATCTGTCCCCAAGGATTCCCCTAGGATTTAGCACCTGCTTTTTGACCGCAAGAGCCAGTCAGTTGGTGCAATGAGTCCTCCACTGGGACCACAATATACCCATGGGCAAGGCCATTACAGAAGCCGGGGACATGTGACCTCCCCAGGGGGCTCGCTCGCTTGTTAGAAGAAGCCCACACATTAGGCTTACAACGCATGGCTTTGCCGGGTAGCCGGGGCATTCAACACATGGTATATCCGCCACACGTCCTATTTCTGTCTGCCATCTTTCTGGATTAGCCGTGTAGCCATCATACAGCTGCCAAGAGCTGAGCCCGGGATCTTGGGATATGAGGCTCACGCGTAAAACTCCGAGCCTCCGAAGTTATCCGCAGTGGATCCTCGTCTACGAAGAATGCATGGGCAGTTAGGTCACTTCATTGGTGGCAGCTGAAGCAAGAGGAGACGTCCTCTATATTGAGCGCAACCAGAATTTATACCGTGACCATGACAGATCTCACATTACGTTAAAAAGGCCTATGTAGAATAGATAAGAATAAACGGGTAGTAGAGCCAAATACAGACTTCCGAGTGACATCAAGAGTCTCTTGGGATCATCGAGTACCGACTGGCCAGCCCAGTAGACGCCGCTTGTTGTGCAGATGCGATGGCGCTTACGATAACCAGAACAAGGCAAACAAGATACATCTGCCGATACGAGTCCTCTGTGGGCGGGCCCGTGATAAGTCGGCTCGTCCCCAAGACGAAAGCGCTGACAAAGTATAACACACAGGGAATGAAAGAGAACAGCATGCGTAAGGCGTACACCCGAGCCGGAGTGGACATGCGATCCACGAACGAGCCCTCGGAATACTGCACTGTCCAGTAACTTGCAGGTCATATCAGCTGTGTAACAGCAAGATCCATGGTGTTTATATACTCACGAAGGCTGTTTAACTGGAAGAGCTTGGAGGAGCGCCCGAACCATGCTGAATGCCCCAGCGAACGTGAGGACGTACGACCATGCGAAGAGAACACGGCATTGAGTATGATACTGTCCAACGTTGCCCTGGCGCCAAGTCCGTCCATCTGCTGGCTGAGAGGCTTCTGCGATATAGTTGTAGTCGCAACTAAAGTCGTCTGGGCTGCAAAAGTGTCAGTCAGTTGGGTCTCGATGGTGCTTTCTGACTGCACGAACTCGTTCTTCAGATCCTCCATCAATACACCAGCGAATGCGCAGTTTACAGTCGCGACGATAAACATGACGCAGCTCGTGATCTTGCAGACCAAAAGGTTCCATTGCAGCCATGGTGGAATAGCCCGGATGGGTTTGACTGTGGGCCGTGGAGCATCGCCATCCAACGCGGGAGGAGCCACAGCAGGAGCCGATGGCCCTTCTTTGGACTCAACTTCAGGCTTCTCTGGCCATTGAGTTAATGAGTAGGCTGGCGGAGCGTCTGCAGGCATCGAAATGGCGGTTCTTTAAGGTAACCTTGCCTTGTGGAAAAGGAGCGCAAGATGTCCAATGGTATTGTTCACGCAAAGAACTCACAGTAGGAGTATTGATGCCCTTTGATTGATGCCTCAGGCAAGTTTAAGCCCATCAACTCGTTATGTTAGCTCTAACTAACTAATGGACTCGGCTTAGCCCAAGATCCTTCGCGTGTCGCTAATACTCTTTGATCTCTTTTCTACGGAGTTGTCGAATGAGCATGCTCTGTTGAACCCCGCTCATCCACTTGATTTTCCGGGTGAAACATTTCGGCAAAAGCGGCTCTGAATATGCACCGTGCTTTACCATAAGGTAGGGGACAGTGCGTAAGCTAAAAGAGGTATCATGAGAACGATGTTTGAGTTTGTGGTAGACCGTCTACGTAAAGAAAATGAATTTCCTAGGAGTCCGAGACCAAGTGTGTGTGCACACTCCAAGTTTTATGTTTGAGATACATATGCCTACGGATTCTTGAAAGCAAGCCATGAGCTTTGTGGCCAAGATATCTATTACATGAATCATCCCCAAACTGAAGTGAATTTAGCCACCCTTACTCTCTACTGATGTTGGATTCTATATTATCCAGACATAGCTCCAATAAATAAGTCGATGTCTAACAATCTGTAATGCTTATACCTTCTTATTCTTTCTACCTTGAGCTTGATAGTATGCATTGAATCAAATTAACCTTGTGCCTCTTTTTAGACTTGACGCTAATAGCTCACCCTACACTATTGTAGCCACGAACTGCAGTTGCCTACTCACCCTCTAGAAACGTAGCATGAGGATTGAAGCATAAGACATGACATCTTTCAGATCATAAGGAGCCCATATCTTAGCCCGACCACGACAGCGGCGCAGTCCAGAGATTCGTTAACTGTGACGAACTTGCTAATACTTTGGCCACAGCTGAAAAAGAGTATACGGCATAGTTACTAACTCAAACTAGTGGGAATAAGGTTGACCCTCAGATCCGCAAGAGATATTAGTTAGAACGGCCGCCAAGCTTTGTTTACCTCTTCTCAGTAGGCCGTTGAGGCTTGCTATGGTTCTTAGTGTTGATATACTATCATTGCTCTCGTGTATAGCACCACTTAGCCACGTCGATATTTATGAGTCAAGACAAGTAACCGTTATTGAAATCAATACGACAACTGATGACATAATGTTACTTAGGCAACAACTTCAAGCCAGACTTTATATGTTCCGACTTGCAGCTTCATCAGGCCGAGGCCACTCCCATTCATCTACCATACGCCTTCAGCCCAGGACAAGATATGCATTCAGCAGAAATAATTACTAGACTCATGGAAGAAAACACGAAAAGTAGCAAGAAGTGGACATGTTTCGATTGAATAGAGTAGTAAAGAAGTGGTAGATAACCTAAACCGAGAAACTCGTCTAGCTATATCGCTCATCCCTTCACGTATTCGTGTGAAAACTGCTATTTGTAGCAATGATATTCTTTTGACTTCTCCACCAAAGTGGTTAACTACTCAGGGTTATCTATAAAACTCCATGTTAGCAAACTGCCTCAAGCAATTCGTAGCAACAAGTCAGAATCGTGAAACGTACTAAACTGAAATTCGCCACTATCATTGGTGATGTATTCGGAGAGATTGATGTCGCATTCGACACTCTCGCCCTCAACATTACCAAGACTAGCTCGCAGAATGGGTGCAGAGTCATCACCCTCGAGATCGAAGGAAATATCCTCAGCAGAGTCCGAAAAGTCTATGCACTCGGCATGTCAATACTGGTAACTGAAGATTGGTGGGGACTTACTCTCGCCTCCCCATTGAAACGAGCCGTCGTTATTGCCAAGACAAGTGTTGAGATCGAACTCGGCATCCACAAACTCGCCTTCGCCGTTGTCAAGCTGAGCCTTCAAGATATGGCCATCTTCGACCGTGATGTCTTGAGCGCTTTCGTGGAAGGTCATGATGATCTTTTTGGGGGAGGACCAATATGCTGAGGCTTCGTGCGGGCTAATTGAACTGTATTGCACTGTTGAAATAGGAGGTGAAAGAAGGGCTAGAGTCTCATTGATATAGGCCGTCTTCGACAGAGGAGGCCTCCCTAATCTCAAAAATCACCTGCCAAGTCGAAATATCATGCAGTCACTGTTCTCTGTTGATTCAAGGCGTCGTCATCAGCCAAGGATGCCGCGGCTGTCTATCGCGTCACCAAGCTGAAGAATGAGACTCATGACTGGTCCTGTTGTCTACCTGTAGAAAATGGGTGATACTTGTGGCCGATGAGCCCGTCTTGGCGCAAGCCCACAAGACGGAAAACGGCATTGGCACTTGGCTTACAGGTGTTCATAGACGAATTAAAGACTCGAACCTGGATGATCCATATATTTTCGCAACGGTAGTGGGCGTGTTTAGCGCCAGCCAAGGAAGGCGAAGGAGGACCAGTATTGAAGTAGACTTTGAGAACTTATAGTTCTAGGAACTAGTTAGGCAGGTATATCTGTTACTCTACACCTACAAGAGACGTACGTGGAGGTCTGAGGCGACGTGCATGCAGAGTCAGCTATGATCAGACAGGGATACTTCTGAATAGAAGGCTCGTAGGCCTGCTACACAATGACGTTTCAATAAACCTGTGGCCTATACCGTCTTTATCATATTCAAAACCCACTGGATTTCGCCATTTGGTTTGAGTGTCCTGGAAACTCAAATCGAGGTAGAATTTGATCATCAACGTAAACATATCAATTGCTGTTTTCATTTGTATTCTCCAAGTCTACCATTTTGTTGACCGAAACTCGGAATCTACCGCCTCTTCAGCTTAGCCTCAAGCATCACTGTCCTTCCATAAGCGGAAGGATAGATCTTTACAAGCTCTAGACCAGCGGCATCGAATATTTGCTCAAACTGTGCCTTCTTCTTCTCCTGGCCAGTCATACACAAAAGGGCAAAGTCGAGCCAGTACAAGCCCATGTCCTCGAGAACTTCTACTCTATCTGGGATGAGCTGGTCACAGATAATCAGGCGAGAGTCGGGGCCCATAGCTGCTGCAGTGTTCTTGACAAATTCAATACAGACTGGGCTATAAAAGTCGTGGAGGAAGCGACGCATGAAATAAATATGAGCATCTACCAAATTGTAATTTAGCAAAATGGTTCTCAAGCAGGAAGTAAAAGTTTTCCTAAACAGATCAGGCAACGTACTCTTAATAGGCTGCGGTGTAAATGCGTCATAGGTCATGAGCTGGATGCCTGGATACTCCTCGGGTTTCAACTTATCAATGACACTGGACAGATCTTGAAGGATAAACTTGGCATCGAAAGCGTCCTTGATATCGTTGCGAATAGCAAAACATGACTGGCCATGGCCGGCACCGATATCCACGAGGAACGGGCGTTCGGGGTCTTTTTCGACCTCCTTCTTGAGAGATGCAAAGGGGAACATGCCAATGACAGGCATCAATTGATCGACCATGACCATGTTGGTGTTCCAGACCTCGCGACGCTCCGGGTCTGGGTCCATGTCCAACAGCTCGAAGTACGACTTGCCGAGGTGCTCCTTACCAACCGAGTACACGGCAGGGGACTTTACCAGATCAAATACCTCATCCGGCTTATGTGACTTGAGGTATTCGGGTAGATGGATCCAAGCACGGGTAAACTCAAGAGTGATCATGAAGAAGGACCCGATTCCTTTAGGGTTGAGGGCGCGAGAGAGTTCATTGTGGGCGTACGTGTCCTCGGCAGTCTCGGTAAACACACCGTGGTTGACAACCACGCGGTAGATCCTCTGAATGACGGTAGTGGCAACGTTTGTGATGCGGGCTAGCTCCTCAGCGGTGATGGGGCTTCCGTCCTCGGGCATTGCATGGTAGGCTCTGCTACCCAGGATGGTATGAAAGGCGCCTCCCAGGCTAAGCTGCTCGAACAGGCGGGTCACCAAGTCTATGGGCTCCTGGAGACTGGCGCGGACACGCTCTGTTTGTCTCATGACAGCTTGGTGGCTCTGAGGAGTGTCATCGTATGCCTCGAGATCGGCCACGAGCTTTTTAGCCTCCTCGAGGGCCTTGCTAGCCTTTGGGTGAACCATTTCTGATTAGTGTGTATGGTCAGCTAGGTATGACTGGATGTAGGGGGAATCAATGTGGTGTAGAACGAACGGTTTGAGCGACAGATTAGGAAGGATTCGTTGCACCTAGGAAGAACTTGCGTGTCTTCAGTATGAGGTCTAAGGTATAAGGGTGGATGATGATATGTGTATTAAAGGGGGAGAATAGCGGGCCATTTCTCAGTCGATGTTGCAGGGAGAGAGAGGGTCGACTACCTAAACAGGGAACGGGGCCATGTAACCTTGTAGTCACAGTTTTATCTGCATTGGATAATCGAGCCAAAGCGGAACGAAGCCTCTGTAGAAATGTCGTAACCTGAGAGAGATACGACTACAATTAAGCATATCCTACGTCAATGATAGATTAGCGAAATACAGTATCGGTCTTTGCCAGGTGAGTTGGAGTGTAGACGAGTATTCCCAGAAACACGAGAAGCTGTTCACCGTTATTGCTGTGCCGTAATTGCGCTTTCCGATCGAAGAAGAAGAGGGGCAAGTAACTACCACCTTCTAATTCGAGATGTCTGATACTCATAACGAGTGTAGTGCTTTAGCAAACAAATTAAAGGATCAACCGTATTTCTTATTCAATACTCTGCACAGTTCTGCGTGTGGCAGCTTAACTTTGTCCCTCCCCATCCACAAACATCAGCAACTGAACTCTTCTCCTTTGGCTACGTGGTTGCTATGAGTTTCTTGCTCTATTCGATATAGTCTTTATCATCCCTAAACCCCGACACGCATCTTCCGACTTGCATTTACCAACTATGACATCACCCGATTCCAACCGGGATGAGGAGGATGTCCTTCAACCCGATATTGTAAGAGCCAATCCCTTTGCTTGACATAAGCTGCACTACCCGGTACTTTCATTGAACTCCATTCTCAACCTGAAGTCGGTTTACATGGGAGGAAGTTTGAACTGACGATGAGAACTCTCAGGACCAGCAGAGTGTGACAGATGATGAGGTTAGTGAGTCCCTAAACTCCACTCATTATATGGACATGTATTTTGTTCAAAATCATCAAGACATGAGAAGATTTCTGTGAGCTTGACGTATATAGCTGCGCCAGCTCAGTAAAAAATGCCCCCGTGATTAGAAGCTAACTATTACTCTACTCTTGTGATAGGGACTTGACAACCAGAGCGATAGGTCTTCACTGACATCCCTTACGTCGTCCATTCTGGAAGGCCAGGTGGAGGGGGGAAGAACGTATGCTGTATATGGCAAAGAAGGTGGGTATCACAGAAGTCTTGGAAGCGGGTGAGATCTTGTGCTGACACAAGCCATCTTATCAGAATATGGATTACCCATGGACGAGGCCGAGCTCGATCGTATCGACATGTGTCATGCCAAATACTGTGCGCTTATCGGCAAGAACAAGTACCTAGCGCCTATCTCTAGTCCCCAAAAGATCCTAGATCTCGGTTGTGGAACCGGTTTGTTTCACCCCATGTTATCTCCCGTTCCGAGCATGATCCTTACAGAGATGGGGTAGGGATATGGTCTATTGAGATGGCTGAGGAATATCCTGGGGCGCAAGTCATCGGCACGGATGTGGCCCCTACACAACCTGACTGGTAAGAGATTGACCCGTTGATTCTGTGACATTATGATTCATTTGCATCATGGCTGAAAAGCAGCATGTAGGGTACCGGCCAACTGCTCGTTTGAGCTCGATGATATTGAGAGAGAATGGACTTGGAAAGAGAATAGCTTCGACTTTGTCTTTTCTAGAGATTTATTACTCGCTATCCGCGATTGGCCGGCCCTTCTCGATCAAACTTATACGTACGTCCAACTTCTGCTGGTAAGTTGCTGTTTAATCTTAGCCTCGCTAACGACCACTTCTCTCTAGCCATCTAAAGCCCGGGGGGTGGGTCGAATTACAGGCCATTGTCGGTCTCCTCGGCTGTGACGACGACTCGATCCCAGATGACAGCTACCTCCGCAAGTTCTCTGGCATGATGGAAACAGCATCATCCAAATACGGCGCCAGTCTCACCGACCCGATGAAGTGGAAGGGCTGGCTCGAAGACAGAGGCTACCAGAACGTCACTGAAAAGATCTTTAAGCTGCCGTTCAACCCATGGCCCAAAGAGCCGCGCATGAAGCTTCTGGGCGCGTGGGAAATGGAAAATCTCCTCAACGGACTTGACGCAATGGTTAGGAGGATGTTCCAAAAGGGCCTTGGCTGGTCCGACGCTGAAGTGGCCGTGTTTCTAGCTTTCTTGAGAAGAGAAATCAAGAACCCGCAAATGCACGGATATTGGCCGTAGTAAGTCAGTCCCGAAAACATATGTACACTATTGTTGCCTTGTTACAAGCGAGCGAAGCCGAGTGCTGTGTACTGATCTGTTCTCTAACGTTAGTTATGTCGTTTACGCACAAAGACCAGCCGACGAATGACGGCAGTAAAAGTGAGTTGATTCGAATAAGGTGGCCGCGGGTTTGGGATCGAATTGATAAGGATTTAAATGGATAGCGTCTTTTGGCCATGACTATGGAGTAGTGAGTGACGCCGTGGGAGTCATTCCTTATTTATATCCTGTAATTAAGTTATGTCTTATAAGAGCCATTGTAACCATGGACAGTCAATAATTGAACGGCCTTCACAGTTACGTATTGGCTCTCGGCAGCTTTAGATACTTAGCATTATCATACCTTACATACAAAGGGAATATCTCGGCAGTGCTATCTACAGAAGGCCGAGGTTTGTAACCAGGCAGGTAATCTTAAGAAGCATATCAGATGCATTTGGGTGTAATATGTCTCATAGCTTAATATAAGCCATCCAGCCTGACTCCCTTGTACAACAAAATATTATTTTCATGATACAGGTGCCAGGTCTAACAACTAACAAAACACCATAAGGTCGGAGCACCGTGTACTCCTCCGAACGTCTAGACTCAGAAGAATGACAGCGATAGACATCAACAGGTACATGGGCTTCAATATATTAACTACCTGCAGAAACTAGCAGTAAGGCCGTACAGTACTGCGTTGATGTATAACTATAACTACAGCCTATCTTGCACACCTTTTACTAAGCTTGTCATCTAAGTATTGAAGCCCCGAACCCAATTTTGGTCAACTACGTGCCTGGCATAAGATCTCCCCGTTTTCTTACGTGGTTTTGTCTTTCTAAGTCCCGCTTCAAAGGGTAATTTAGTCTTATGGTATATCAGATAATTGCATTAATTTCGATAAGGGCCTGATAGATATTGAATGGTTCTTACAAAGCTCTCTTCCGGAGTTTGACCTCAAGTCCTTCCTGTCTGGGGAACCAACTGTTAATCACCTTCCACTCCTTTTTGGGATCTACCATTTCAATCTCATACAAAGTGACCAGTGTGGCCATGACTTTGTATGTCTGAAACAATCCCATGTTCTTTCCAATACAGATACGGCTACCACCACCAAATGATAGATCCGTTTGATTCATCAATAGCAACCTCTTCTGAAAGTTCTCTTCAGACTCGCCACCTTCCTCGTCACGTAACCAACGCTCAGGTCGGAAGAGGTTAGCATCCTCTCCATAGATGGACTTGTTCCTAGCCAGAATGTACGGGTTCATGCCGACGACTGTGCCCTTGGGGAGGTAGTCACCATTGGGCAGCACGAAACCTCCATCGGGGACGTATCGCTCCATGGTCATCGACACACCGGGAAGCATACGCAAGGCTTCGCGAATGACGGCATCCACATAAGGAAGTGTCTTGACCTCTCGGTAGCCAGGTGGCGTACGACCTTGGAATCTTGCCGCAAGGATTTCCTTGGTGAGACGACTCCAAACTTGGGGGTCCTTGAGCGAAAAGTACAAGGAGCTGCGGATGGTGATGGCGGTGGTATCAGCACCGGCAATCATGTTGACCATCAGCCACGAAACGATCTGCGCATCATCGACATTCTCCGGGTTCGTGTTCTTGGCCTCGATGAACTTGTCCAAGAAGTCCGGCGTTTCAGGGTTGTGGTACTCCTTGTCATTACCTTGGTATCGATCAACTAGATGCTTGATGGAGATGCCGGTGATGGTATTGAAGCCAGGAGGGCCAATATGACAGACCGGATTCTTATCAAAGATGCGATCCAGAAAAGGCATAGTACCGACAACGGTAAAGTAGTCCATGGCCTTGTCAGCATTATGCAGAGTTCCATCGAAGTCGTAGCCCTTCTCGAGATATCCAATCGGCTGAGAAAAGGTCACAGCTCCGACAACATCCCAAGTATCTAACGTGAGACGAGCAGGTTAGTGGCTGCAGGTAGAAATATGATGGGTAAGATGAGGCTTACAGAACAAGGTCCACTGTCCAATATCACAAACTTTACCGGCATTCTCTCCATCCATGTAGCGTCTCTCGAGCTCCCCGCAAAGTTGATCAATGACCTTGTCCATATGCGGCTCCAGGAGGGTTATCCCCGCGCTCGAGTAGTGCTTGGCAATGGGCTGCCTCTCCTTCCTGTGCTTGACAGGGTCGGTCTGGCTGAAGAGGTTGAGGACGATCTGGCCATTGACAAGAGCGCTGCTTCCATGATAGAATTCCGTCTACAAGAGCGAATTAGGTCAATGGCACGACTGTTGGTATCAAAATCGGCACGAACCTTGGGCCAGTCGCCCTTGATGCTGAAGATTGTCTTGATCAGCTCGGGAATATCGACATCGATGATACTCGGCGTGATACGAACGATCGGTCCGTATCGGCGGTGCAATTTTTCGAGTACAAGGTGAGAATCTCCGGTCCAGGCTTGATAAAGATACCAAAGTCGGGTAAATCCTTGCAGACAAGAAGTTAGCTGTTTGAACAGAAGTAATACAGTCGGTCCTGACCTTAGGTCGCAAGACAAAAGAAAAGTGAGGTGGACAGCACTTACTTGCGAGGAACGGCCCAGGGTATTTCCTGAGCGGCGATGTGAAGTACGAACCAATGGTCCAGAGGGAAAGGGTGCTGATGGGGATAATAAAAAACAAAAGGAGCGAAGGTGAACTTCGTAAAAGATCCCCAGCCTGCAGCAGGGACAGGTCCAGATACTCAGTGTGATTCATCATCCTGCACTCTGTGTGTTTGAAACACGAATGTCCGGGAGAGAAGAGGGACTGCAGATTTTGCCAGGTGGATTTAAAGTCTAATATGTAACTAATCAAGCTACAGCCATGCCATGCATATGTACTACGTAGAGTGAGTGAAGGGGAGACGTGACCTGACTGTTGCATGTTTGCATGTTGCAGGCGTTCCCGCTTGAAGGAACCGACAGGGGGATCGAAATAATGGCCTCGTATGAGAGCACCAAGAGGTCCATGCAGGAACTGTTGGTCAATGTCGTATCAGGCTAGAGCCCATCCATGGTGTAGGGCATTACATACTCCGTACGGGTGGTTCGCTAGTGAGGTATGGGTCGGCAAGCGAGTGTTTGATTCCTTTTACCTAAGTGCCTGTTGGCCCGTTCCGTTGAAGGTGTGGAGTTTACCGCAGGGATCGTCATCCCTCTAACGTTAGTTTAGCGAAAACGAATTGTTTAGTGTGAGAAAAGACGACCTGTCGACTTGCTTTGTCGCCATAGGGCTAGTTCCTGTAGGCCATTGACTCGAATTGAGTAGACATTGGCTTCGAGTTCGACGAGGAGACCATTGAGCCAGGTCTCCAAAGAGGGAGAGAGAAACTGTTGAGCAAACAGCCAAGCCCTCGACGTTCCAGTTCACTCACCAGCGTTATTGCCCATAAACAAGATCAGCCATCTAAGCACCGGAAGGACCAGGGCGTCCACTGCAACGTACCCCTTTCTTATCCTCAAGCATATGTGCATAGAATGATGTTATTACTATGGGGAAGCGGAGTACCGAGCTACCGAGACATCCAACGGGCAACGACCCGCTGTGTCTAGCCCACAATACGTTATGGAGTACGGAGTATGTAGAAACATTGGAATACACCGGAGGAGAACCGCTTATCCTGATAACATTCGAAGCTCTATTCATGACATAGACACTTTTTGAGGCTTCTCTCTCTCACGGGAACAGGCTAGCCTAACTGATTGACTCTGCTCATCACAATGGCTGGTCAGTTGGGCTTATGAGTTATGTTGTGAGTTGTCTTCTTTTCTCCAGTCTAGTCATGTTTACTTTTTTGCCCCGCTGTGACTCGAGTAATCATCTGTCAACTCTCGATGCCTGTACAGCGTCGCATCGGGAGGCCACTCTCACGCAAGCCTCGCTTCAGGTTACGTTACGTCCAATAGCTGATCGATTTGCCATCAGCTTTTTCGGAGAAGGTCTTGCTCCCTTCACCCCGAGGCCGTTCCCGAAATAACTATATTCCTACCGGTACGAAAATTATTTACGAGTCCTTCTTATTTTGGGCCATGTCTTCCCTTGATGCCATGGCTCTGTCTCTGTCTTAGACACTCGTTTCTTCCCCTTCCTTCAAGAACAATTCTGCGCTCTCCGCAGCAGCTGTCCGTGCAAAAGTAGACAATATGATGCGAGGTCAGGGCCCAATGGCCGTGGGCGTCATGTGGGCGTTCACGGCTTTGACCTGGATCTTTGTCTGCCTGCGGCTCTACACACGTTACTTTATTCTCCATCAGGTTGGCTCAGATGACTACGTATACTTTCTCAGCGGTGTAAGTTCTTGTCGCTCCTAAAGTAAAGTGCTAGTTCTGATGATGCATATGCTAGATATTGCTTCTCCTGTACACCATCTTTGTGCACATCGCAGCCACATATGGCTTCGGCGAGTCCATCCTCGTTCTTGAGCTCGCGGATTCCGCTTTAGCCATCAAGTATGAGATGATCGGACAAACTTTCGCAGTCATTGGCATGGCGGTTGCAAAGACATCACTTGGACTCTTTCTGCTCCGTATCGTCATCGTGAGGTGGCACAGGATTGCCATCTGGGTTGCTATGGGTTCTCTAATGGTCATATCAATTCTTACCGCTGTTATTTTCTGGACTCAATGTGTCCCGGTAAAGAAGATTTATGACCCCATGAGAACACCAGAGGGCTCGTGCAATATTCCAGTAACACCCTTTGCAGTCGCTTTAGGAGGTAAGAGTCGCATTAGGCCAGCAACACCTGTTCTTGGCTGACTGGAGCTTAGTATGGTGTGCTATTGCCGACTTCTTCTTTGCTATCTTCCCCTGGCTTTTCATCTGGGGCCTGAACATGAAGTACAAGGAGAAGATTACTATCGCCGGTAGCATGAGCTTTGGCATCATGTAAGCGCGCCTATAGCTACTCGAATCTTGTCACCCAACTAACTCTAGATAGCGCCGGAATCTGTGGTATTGTCCGCACCTACGAAGTCGCCACTGGATTTACAGAGAACTACACTTGTATGCAAACCTATCCCCTGCTCACACAGACATGACTGACATGCTGGACAGTGGACACTGTCCCATTGATCATCTGGTCTGTCGCCGAAATGTCCGTCACGCTCATATGCATCGGCATTCCCATCCTCCGACCGCTATACCGCCGCACCGTCCACGGCTCGAACCTCTCCTCAGATCGACACTACAGAAAGCAAGGCGAAGGCACTGATGGGCAAGGCTACAACCTTGGCAATGTGCCAAAGAACAACGGGACCAATGATAGCAACCACGGCTTCTCGGGTGCCGACCCCAGGCTAGGTATACGTGGTCCTGGTACTATCACACGCATTGCTGGCGAGAATCCAAGTGATGAGTCGATACTGGGGCCCGAGTATCGAAATAACCATAATCTGGATCAACGCAGCAGGGGGATCCAGGTCAAACAGGACGTTTCGGTAGACTGGGCAAAGGGGACAGCTTAACAGCTAAAGCAGCCCGCAAACACTGCACGCTTTAGACCGAGAGCTTATGCTTGAAATAGACTATACCGAAGAATTTAGCTATATTGCAGTGATTTTATACTGAGAAAAGGAAACAGAAATAGCGGCAAGTCGCAGGTAAACCACGCCCGATAAGGTACCTTATCCTACTAGCCGACCTGGAGGCTGGAGTGACTATGATTATGCCACTTGTATCAACCCCGTATAGTTGAATCCCATGTCTACCCAGTCGACAGCCTCTGAAGCCCTCGCTACCAAGTCGCTGCACGATGCATGCATTTTCTTCGCCTCGTCAGATCTGGAACACGTTCTCTCATCAGTGGCTAAAAGCTCTACAAGTCTGATGAAAGGCTGGACAACCTGAAGGTCTGAACGTGCTCGAGAAGATGCCGGGTTACTGAGAACATTGTGCAGAAGTGTTGTAACAGCGGCAAAGAAGGGGTGAAGTAACAGCCTCAGAAATGTCAGAAAAAAGGACTTGTCGGGTCTTTCAGTATAGGAATCTACTCACCAGACACATGCGTAGTCGCCATGAGGCGTGGTCTTGATTAGGCGAACTGCTTTCCGCGACTCATATATGCAGACACTTTCCAGAGGCTCTGGAGACTCGGACGTGGTTTCGACTAGGGACTGTACTTTTGCTGGCAAGTGACGGTCGATCATGATAAGACAGTTGAGATACGTAAAGCGAATGGTCAGCAGGTGCACTATCTCAGGTGTAAGATGGGTCTGAAACCGGACAAGAGAATCATCATCGAAGTCAATGCTGACACCATTCTTCCAATAAGAGAGAATGGAGTGCAATTCCTGAGCCACGGTTGCCCTCTCGATCTCAGAGTGTCGCGTCGCCTGCACCGAGTATAACCTCTTATAGACCTGACCCTGGATGACAGCAAGGCCTATACGGGACCTGAAAAAGTCGACGTTGCAGGGTCCATCAGAACATACCCTTAGCTCTGTGAAGTTCTCAGCAGGCAGCTCGGCATCCATGTCATCATCATCTTGCGCAAACGGCTGACCCGTCCGCAAGCTTATGTCTTTGTCAAGGAAGTACGCGAGCCAGAAGACGCGTCTTCCTTGTTCGGTCTGTGCTGGCGTGAGACGCATGTTTTGTGTCTTCCGGTGCAACCCCATTGCTTGAGCCAGCCTCATAGCGGTTGCTAGGTACACAGAAGCTGTCTGTGAGTTCGGCGTTCCTTGGAGAATGGTAGCTATTCCAATCAGAGCTTGAACAGCTGGCAGACTGTGTTGCAGCACGTTCAGCTCAGACACCACAGCGATGGCGTTGTGGATGTTTTCACAGGCCTGTGAATTCTCATAGGCCGTCTCCAAGGTGCGCATTGAGCGGTAGCGATGTGCTATGGCGAGGACGACGTTGATGCACGCCCACCAGGCTGGATCACTGGGACTCGAGGATAAGTACTGGCTATGGAACTGCGCAAGAAAGCTCTGCTCGTCGAAGAGTGGGAAGAAGTCGTTGAAGCTCCTAAAGGCATCTTTGACCAACTCGAGGGCGACCGACTTGGCAGGAAGCCCCTGAAACGTGGGTAAGGAGAATGGGCCAAGTGCAAGACCACCCTTTACTGATGGAAAAGGGGCCGCAGGAGAAAGTAGATTCTCGTCGATAAAATCGATGTCAATTGTAGGGTCTCCATCGAGTTGAGTCCATGGATAAGAAGACTGATTTGTCAACAAGCCGTCGTTGGGGTGAGCTGCTTGTTTGCTGACGATGACCGTCTGTGAGTTGCGCATACTGACATGGCTTTTGGGGGTCTCACTCGTGTCAAAGTTCATGATACTCTCTTCAAGTCCAGAGCTATCCGTAGCTAGTTTGTTGCCTGGAAGTGCCTTTTCCAACAAGCCTTCCATGCTTTTTAGTCTCTCTTCAAGTTGCTCAATGTACTTGAACCTGAGACAAGTCAACAGAGTTACAGGAAGGTATCACAGAAGCTAGTGGCTCACATACCCAGCTGGTTTCCGGGGCTTCCTCTTCATCACAATGGGAGTAAAGTGGCAGGGGGTCCCAAACCTCGTACATTGTGCACAGCCGTCTTTGGTAGGCTGGCATCGGATCTTCTTTTTTCGGCATACATCGCAAGCCTGTGATGCTAGTTAAGCCGATGGATGTTACTTCAGACAACAGCATACCCTACCTTGACTATGGGCTGTTGACGCTGTACAGCATCGGGCTGCTCCGCTACTATTTCTGCGTCTCCCATGGTGCATCATGTGTAGTCTTCAACGTCGTGAAGTAGGTAATCTCGCCAACTAATGGAAGATTGGTAGCTGAGAAGCCTGATACGCAATATCGCGAACTGATGCTTGAAGACACGATTCTTGGTAAGGCTGGGAAGTAAGCACTAACACAAGTTACGGCAGAGAACATGCTGCTTGATTATAAATCGGGCACATACTTCGCCACATAAGTTAGAGCATCAAAAACAACAATTATTTTTCTTGACAACGACTAGTCTTGCGCACAACCATAGCCCATCTTGCATACTAAAACTTCTTGTATCCCGCTCCCTTGACAAAAGTCTGCTGCCATGGACCCTGCGAGTCTCCTTCAGCAAGCTGCGTGTAAAATTCCCCGTGCGCTGGTCCGTCAATGGCGCTGTAGACAGGAGAGCCATCTGCGTTCCTCTCGTCGGCGTAGTAAAACCTACAGCTATCAGTCAGAGAAGTTTCTGATGAGAGATATACAACTCACTTGAAACCCTTGCTCTTGTAAGCTTCGGAAGCGCATTGAATGATATGCGCAGTTGCCGATTTAGCAGCGCCCTGGGCCATCAGAGCGACGATAGGCGACACATTGGTGCAGTTTCCAGTATAGATGAAGGTTCGCGACGCGGAGTCGGGGACTTCCTCAAAGGCTAGGGCGGCCTGTTGAGCTGCTGCGAATGCACTGGTGGTGTTGACATTGAAGTCGAGGATGAAGTCCTTGAGGGCCACGCCAAGAGGATTTTTCCCATCCTGCCGCGTCCAGGCCCCAGCTGATAAAGATGTAAGTGAATGACGCGCAGGTGCTAGAGCTGAATGAACACACCGTTATAGACCACGACGTATGGCAAGCCAAGCTGCGACTTCACCTTGGCGAAGATATTTGCGATGGACTCTGGGTCACTAAAGTCGCTGCGGATGTGGAGTTGTTCGGGGGTACTGTCTTCTTCTCGCAGGCTTCGGGCTGCTAGTGCGACTCTGTAGCCTTTGGCTGCAAAGGCACGGCCGACACTCTGGCCTACGTTGGCTCCGGCTCCAAGGATGAGTGCGACGGGGGATTTGGAAGACATTGTAGTTTGTGAAAGTATTAAGCCGTAGCTAGAATGTGACAGCTTAGAAGTGTACAAGCAAATATTCGATGTGAGATGGCTTCTTATTTCTTCTTTTCATCAACGGACAGAGGCGGGTTTATATATTCAGGAATCCATTGAAAATAATCACATGTTTCCGATTAATTGATTCGCACCATACTCTATTACTGATGATAGTCACTTAAGCTGACAACTCGAGATAGGCTATGTCAGCGCTGGAGCGGACCTTTCGAAGGCTCCGGCGGTTAGCGTGCATGGCCGGCTTTTGTCAGCACAGAGTGTGATGATATGTATCCGTACATTGGCCAAGTCTACTAATAAATGTGTTCACATGAGATGATGCAATTTAGGTTAGTAAGAATACAATATCAAGTTAATAATAGCTGCATAGCTCTTATTAATCATACACCAATGTACAGATTCAGCAGTATTTGTTATTCGATATTCGACCTGAGCCACCAATGATAAACATATACCTTATCAGTTAAACTTGTCTTCGTTGGGGCAGGCCAACATGGTTGACATCTTTATGTCGTTGATTATCATCATGTCTTGTTTAACTGTGGAACACCCAAAACTTGACAAAGCCTATCATCTGGGTAATCACCAGCAAAGCCCAACCTCATTTGTTACGCTCAGTCCACTCACGATCAAATACGTTGATAGATCGCTGAGCTTTTCGAACATCAAGTTAATAAACGAATACGCCAAGGGAGCTAAAGAGACCTACCAGTAGGGACTACGTCCAATGCCTTGATCGACACGTTGGTCGGCTGCTTTAGCATGTACAAGGCCGACTGTGCAATGCTTTCTGCTTCAAGAGGCCTGCCGGGGATCAGCTATATTGCACACAATAAATGAGGTACCATCACTTACTGATAGCCTTCTATGAAGGAGTCGTACATCTCTTTATCATACCCAATCCTCTGAGTATGGAAGTGGGTCGCGACAACGCCAGGTCTCAAAGCCAGCACCTTGATATTCGTCCCACTCAACTCGTTTCGCAGTGAATTGGTGAATGCCTCCTGGAAAGCCTTGGACGCGTGGTAGACCGTTTCGCCAGGGAAAGGGGGGACCTCTAAGCCAGTGACTGAGGTGATGTTGAGAATCGTTCCTTGGCTAGGGTTCTGTACGGTCATTGACCGGTTTAGTACGGCATGAGTAATCCACATCATGCCATTAACGTTGGTATTGATCATGGTCGAGATGTCAGGTATCTTGAGATCAGTGAAGGTTGCAGGCGCGCCGAGAGCGAGTCCAGCCTAGCATCTCGTGTTAGTCTTGTCGCCAGGCCTGGCCGAGAAAGCACATCTCTGCCATTCATATTGGGGCTGGACGTACGTTGTTGACAAGGATATCTATGTGGCCAAGCTCTTCCACTACTGACTTGACAGCATCGTCCACCAAGTCAAAGTTGCCGATGTCAATAGCCCTGAAGACATGCTTTTGTGAGGGATATAACGAGTCTAGCCTCTTCGCAATCGTCGCCAGTTTGTCCTACAAGACACATGGTGAGAACTTGACCAGCTGAAAGCTGCAACGGAAATATCATTACCTCAGAGCGAGCAATAAGAATGAGATTAGCGCCTTCTGCAGCTATTTTGTCTGCAATGGCCTCTCCTATACCCATGGATGCACCGGTCTGATATTGAATATTAGTTAGTATGTTGATGAGGCGCATCCAGCCCGGGGACAGCCTGGGACACTTTACTCACGATGAGGACATTTCTATCTTGTAGAGACATGTTTAGCTGATCTCTCAATACTACCGTGGGATAACAGAAAAGAATAGGTAGATCAAGTGAATAAAACAAGGTTGAAAGTCTTTCCCCTCTTCTAAGCCAAGTGGGCTTCGTGTAGTTCCGTCGTGATTAGCTAATAATGACTGCGTTGAGAGTAGGAGAAGAAACGCAGCTGAGTTTTGTCTGTTAATAATCCAGCAAAATTCACGGTCTCTGTTGGCTTCAATCATTCATTCGAGATTCACGGACCTGACCACTTATTGTTTCATCAACGGCCGACTAAAGTTGGTAATGCACTCATGGTTTCCCCAAGTCTTGACGGAAACGGCATTTGTAAGCACATTGACTACCTAACTAAAGTTAAATGATCTACATATGCAGATACGTCATACATTCATGCTTCGACCTGAGTATTAGTTTCTCTACGTGTCTTTGGCGTACGGATACAAAACATCGCAATCCTCAAATTGGTCCATGAAAACCCAAATGATGTGGGTAAGTTATCGAGCATCTGATGCAACCAAAGTATATACTCGTTGGCTGACTATACAAATCTCACTAAACTACGTTTCGAGGCCATCATGTACGACTCTCCAAGCAATTCCGTCGCACGCTCTCATAGAAACTCGTCCAACCATCCTGTCCAAGACGCCGTAGTAATTCCTGTTCTCTTGACGTATCAACCTTGCACAAGTTGTGCTCTTGTACAGGGTCATCAGAAGGCCAATCCCTCTTCGAGTCCAGTTGGCGAAATACAGCAGTCCAGCTGTTAAAGTTGAAGGGCCCTGCAAAGCCCAGGAGCCGCTCACTCTCGACATCCTCTTGGGTCAATGCAGCAATGTGCAACAATGCAGTGTCTTCGACATCGATGTACCATGAGGCGCCAAAACTCTGTAAGTCTTGGTAGTGATCAGGATCTTTCCAGAAATCCATAACCCATTTTCCAGTACTGCCAGGTTGCTCTCTGTGAAAGATTGCTCCAACGTTGAAAGAGGGGAGCACCGAGTTCACAGCAAAGTTTGGCGTCTCCTCTCTCAAAAACCTCCACACTTCTTGCTCACATTGAGTCTTCATAGCGGAGTAGACATCCCAGATGCGATCGGCCTCGTATGGGGGAGGTCGCCATGCTCTTTCAAAAGCTGATTCATTCCACATAGTTGAATCTAGGGCTACCTCCTGCCCATTAATGGCCATTGATATCGCTCTATCGCTGCTTGTGAAGACAAATCGCTTGACCTTGGGCTCTTCCACCGCAGCTTGAAGGAGATTCCTAACGCCTTGAACCATTGGAGCAATGACCTTGTTGGGGTCAAAGCCAAATGACATATCTGTAGCGACGTGGACAATAGCATCAACGCCATGAACGGCTTCGGTCCATCCTCCTGCAGTCGTGACATCTGGAACGAGCACAGCTTCAAATGCTGCTAGCGGTTGACGTCCAGACATGGCTTCGGTGATCCACTCCGCCTTAACTTGAGAGCGGACAGTACCACGGACCCGATAGCCCAGTCTGAGCAGGTTGTTTGCGATATGAGATCCAATGAAGCCATTGACTCCAGTAACAAGGACCAGCCCACCCGAAGGAAGAACGGTAGTAGATGAGTCCATTTCGTGGGAAGAGAGCAACAATGGCAAAAAAGTGGAAACCAAGATGGTGGTTAGAGAGAGTATAACATCAAATCATAAATATAAGCCCCTTCAACTGATATATGTAATTGCACTCGAAAGTAGATGTCGTGAATAATGTCTCTGCTTGCCACTGCCGATCCGGAGCGGACCTTACCAAAGGTCCGTCATATCCCTAATGAACCGATGACAAATGGAGAATTATCTAAAATGCTTACCAAAAATAGTGATCAGCACTCAATGAGAAAGTATTGCTGTCGTAAAGCATTGACAATAAGACATAGTGATTAGATCTCACGGAATACTTTGATATAAAACAATCATTTCGAAAACCTTTGTCTTGGATACACAGACAGCCTTTACCTTAATAGCCATAACTCTTCACTGCACCTACCGTCATTAGCACCTACACTTTTCTCCATAACAATGGCTTCTATGCTTGATGGAACTGCTAGTACTGAGGTCGAACCACCTTATCGAGATTCTTCGTTAGAGAATAAGGGTAATGGCGTATGTTTAAATTTGAAAGATCTCTTTGGCTAACCTCATCTCAACAGACATTGAAATCAATTCCGAAAAAGAAGAGACAATTTATCCCGCCGATTTACTCTCAACACCACGACAAATACTCTTCGTTGGGACTCTTTGCACAGCAATGTTCACCAACCAAGTAGGCCTAGGAAACACCCTAGCCACCGTTGGGACTATTGGCGAATCATTTGGCATCAACAACCCGGGCCAGCTCTCCTGGCTCATTGCAGGATACAGTCTTACTCTTGGAACCTTCATTCTCATCGCTGGGCGCTTGGGAGACGAGTTTGGCCATAAGAAACTCTTTGTCCTTGGTATGGCCTGGTACTCGCTCTGGTCACTAGTTGCTGGCCTTTCGGTCTACTCTACCCATGTCCTCTTCGTCTTCGCGCGCGTGTTTCAGGGCATCGGTCCAGCATTGACTCTACCCAATGGCCTTGCAATCTTGGGCCAGTCTTACTCACCGGGGCCTCGTCAGAACATGGCCTTTGCATGGTTTGGAGGATCAGCTCCATTCGGTGCCATCGCAGGCTTCTTGTTCGGAGGTATTTTCGCTATCGTCTGGTGGCCTTGGATCTATTGGAGTTTGGCGATTGCCCTAGCTGGTATCGCCGTCTTTGCCGCATGGACCATTCCTCTCCCCCTCCAGCCAGATAAGAGTCGCACTCTTCGTGAGCATCTTGCTGCTCTCGACGTTCCTGGCGGTTTGACAGGTGTCTTTGCCTTGGTACTGTTCAACTTTGCCTGGAACCAGGCTGTGGTCGTTGGCTGGCAGCAGCCTTATGTCTACGTATGTTTGATACTCGGTGTGATATTTGGTGGAATCTTCTTCTATATCGAGCTTCACTGGGCGAAATCGCCTATCCTGCCCCTTGCCTCTTTCAACTCCGACATTGCGTTTGTTTTTGGCTGCACAGCAACGGGCTGGGGCTGTTTTGGTATCTGGGTTCGTAAACTACACTGTTCTTTCACGTGGCTTACATCTCTGACATATACTATAGGTTTACTATATTGGACAAGTGGCCCTTGATATTGAGGGGAAATCCCCTCTTCAAATAGCCGCATGGTTTGCCCCAGTCATCCCCGTTGGCTTGATCTCTGCCTTAGCTGTGGGTAAGCTTATGGGCAAGGTCTCGGCCTCTACCATCATGGTCGTTGGTCAGGTTGCGTACCTTATAGGATCTATTCTCGCTGCTGCTCGGCCCGCAGACTCAACCTACTGGACATATTTCTTCTTCAGTGTCCTCATTATTACTGTCGGCATGGATACATCGTTTCCTGCTGCTGTCATCATCTTCTCAAACGCAGTGCCTCGAGAGTATCAGGGTATGGGCGCAAGTGTTGTTTTGACCATTATCAACTATAGTATATCCATCAGTCTTGGTTTTGCGGGTACTGTTGAGACGAATATCCACAAGGGGAGGCTTAATGACGAGGACAAGCTGCTCGGCTACCGTGGGGCTCTATGGTTCTCAGTCGGGTTGTCTGGACTTGGTTTCATCCTTAGCCTACTGTACATGGCAAAGGATCGCTGGAGAGGCAAGGCTCAAGCATGAAATCTCAAGAATGATGTTTGGGGGGAGAAGGCAATGCATTCAAATGGATTTCTATTAGCTCGTGTGAGTTGTTCCTAAAGAGTTTCCAGATTTCTCCAGCCATAGATAGACTTGGGTATTATAGACCTCTTCACTGATAACTATGCAATGTTAGTTATTTCAACCAGTTTTAGCCTCATTTGCCACGCTCTACCATTTACTTTCAGTTTTACAACAACACCGTAACATTAAGAGCTCACTTCATTCTTGGATATGACCTAACGTTAATGTCGCCGCATGGTTAAGCTTCCCCGCAGATGATGTTCGGACTCTTGGCCAATGCGAAGATCTGCAATAAACCCTGATCTTAAGATAGCGTGGTTAGTAGGCGCGCCTATAAAGATTCAAAGTCGTGGAGGGGAACTCGGTGGTTTTTTCCTTACCACGTAGTATTGAACCGTCATCCGACCCAATTGATCTAGGCGCACCTATTAAACATGGGTAAGGTAATGCAGAACAGAACTTAACAGCAGGTATCTGATCGTTTCAGTCGTTTTTTCTTTAATCTTGTATTGCGTGCACCTCCTGCATCCAGGTCTATTCTCTGCAGGCATAAATACCAGATCTATCATCGTCCAGACAAGATTTCCCACTGTAAAGGATACCTCGCTCGAGTGCATTAACCAAGGCTGCTTTCTCACATTAAGTTGCCCATCATGTCAGTCCTTTCATTGACTATTCTTATGGCCATCATGCACAAGACGCACGGCACCACAGTCAAGTCTCCTACTCCACCGATGGGCTGGAATAGTTATAACCACTACAACTGCCGGCCTTCCGAGGATATCATTAAAACAAATGCCAAAGGTCTGGTAGACTTGGGATTTGCAGACCTGGGCTATAGCATCGTCACAGTGGATTGCGGATGGCCATCAAGAGATAGAGATGAAGAAGGAAGATTGCAATGGAACTCAACTTTATTCCCATCGGGGCCGCATGCCCTTGGTCAGTACATTCACGAGCTAGGTCTAGAGTTTGGTCTCTACTCCGGAGCGGGATATCTTCAATGTGGCTCGACAGATATACCTGCGTCGTTGGGTAAGTCCCCGTTATGGATGAACCAATATGATAGATGCTAAGACCGAATCGATAGGGTACGAACAAATTGATGCCGAGTCGTTTGCTGAATGGGGAGGTGACACTCTTAAGTGAGGCTTGTCTCATGATAGCTTGTGCATGGCTAACAAGTCGCTCTTATAGGTACGACAACTGTTATGCGACATCGAAAACCGAAATGGTCGATGCAGAATCCGAGGAAGCACAGAGCCCCGATCGATTCATCAAGATGGGCGATGCTCTCAACAAGACCGACCGTGATATCAAGTACTTCTTGTGTCAATGGGGCATCGGTGAAAATGTTCCTGACTGGTAAAGGACCACCTTATAATCTGGGAGTCTCGCTCACAATCATTCAGGACCGTACCCCTTGGCAACACGTGGAGGATGAGCAATGATATCTTCAACGCCTGGCGAGCCATCTGGCGCATCACCAACCAAGTGGTTCCGCATGCCAAGCACAATACACCTGGAGCATTTGCGGATATGGATATGTTGATGTAAGTCACACCTTTCTTTTATATGAATCTACAGCTTATTATATCAGTATCGGTCTCGGTGCGCTATCATACGAGGAAGAACGCTTCCACTTTGGTTTCTGGTCAATGATGAAATCACCCCTTATCATTGGCGGAGTCATGGATGCTGATGAGATTCCGGCTGAATCTCTCAAGGTTATGTCCAATAAGGAAGTCATCGCCATCAATCAGGACTCGCTAGGCAAAGCCGCTGAGCTGGTTATCAGATATACCGAAGAAGAATGGGACATCTGGGCTGGAAACCTTTCATCCAACCGTAAGGTCTTGGGTATTGCCAACTGGAAGAACGAATCTCAGACAGTTGATGTCGACCTGAAGCTCATCGGGGTCGGGAAAGCCAAGGCTCGCAATGTTTGGGCGCACACCGACAGTACTCTTTCTGGTATTGAGAGCGTCAAATTGGCACCCCATGAACTACGACTCTTCGTCTTGTCAGATTTGGAGGAGGTCAAAACTCCAGCACCGACTCAGTACTACTCTGTGGAGGCTGCTACACTCGCTGGCTCGGCTTCAGTGGTAGACTGCGGCAAGACACAATGTCTACCTGTCAACAAGAAAGCCAAGTCCATTGACAAAGACTCAACAGTTGTTTTCGAATCTGTGAGTGCATCCCAGGATGGACGGATGCTAGTTGGGGTGGATTTTATCAACTACGAGTATCATCATACGATTGGTGACTGGGAGACCAATTCTCGGAACATGTCAATCACCGTCAACGAGAACGACTCCAAGAGATGGGCCTTTCCCCTGGCTGGTGGTGATTGGTACGAGACGGGAAGGATGATGCTCGAACTTGATGGCTTCGTCAAAGGCGATGGCAACACGATTTCATTCTCTGGATCAGCGTCCGGGGGTTGGGCCCCAGATCTGGTTGGCTTTGTGACGTTTTCTTGATTCCAGCGGAAATACCGAAGGATGGTAGGTTCAGCGAGACAGAAGAATTCAAGAAATAGCTTTTCACTTCGATGATCTCAATTGGTATATCTAAGCTCAAATATAGAGTGCACTTCTAGTACACGCCGTTACTGAAGTCCACGACAATAACCTTATCAATCAGGCTGCCGGCGCTCTTGATAAATGCTTGATGGGCAGGATCCGTCTTGACGTAGTAGTCTCGGTCCTCGGCGGAGTTGAACTCGACCACGAAGCCGTGCGTGATTCCATTCTATGGAGGTTAGAGGGCGAGTTGGCGTAACTAACAAACTTCGGTATCATACCTGGAGCCCTTCGGGGGAGTTGTCCTGGCCACCTTTCAATGAGGTGATGTAAGGAGTGTTAGAGGTCGGATGTATGCACTCTTCCTTGAGCGCAAGGAATTGTGTGCAGATCTGGAGATACCAGTGAGCTATTACGGACAAGAAAATAGTTTAGAGTTAAAGGGGTGCAGACAGCCTTGACGTCCTTAGGCGGCGCGCTCGCCTTGAACTTCATCAGAACTGTATGCGTAAGACTCATCGTGGCCCACCAAAGAGCGTTGAGTAATGAGTTAGAGAATCTGGTAAAAAGAAGATAAAGTGTGCAGATGATTACAAGTTCACGACAAGCCTTACGTGCTTTATAAAGCCGGGTAGAGGAGGCTGGAACTTGGAAGCATTTCCCCGCCTTCGTAACATTAACCGTGTGGGTCGATCAACAACAGCATCAATAGCGTCACATTTGTCATCAAACAATACGTACGGAGTACTTTCTCTTACACTTGAATCTCACTGGAAACCGAAGTCCCATCGTATCGACCTTGTGAGTCCCTCCCAACGAGAAAGCTCTCAGGGGGGCCTAGATATGACTTTCTTACGCCCCCAAGATCTAGGACAATCTTTTGCACAATGATATTGGGCAACAATGCCCAGATTCGTAGCGTGTACGCTCCCGCTCCAGGAACGTCGAATGAGCTCGTCGTGTAGTTTCCATGCAGTCCCCAGACCGAGTTGGCTACAGCATCACCCCATCCATCCGGCATCTTACTGCCCGAGTTCGGACCGATTGGCTGAACCATGGTCGGTTTAGGCTGCTTCTTATCTGAAGGGAAGAGCACGATAGCATACTCGAGCGGATTGTCGTCACCAAGGTAGTTGGCCGCCGGAGAGATGTATAGCGTCAAGTTCGCAGCGGAATGGTTGCTGAACAGATATAGACTGTACTCGAGAGCTGGTGCCTCATCGACTTTCAGTTTCTCCAAGTTGAGAGGGATAAGTCCAACTCCACTGCTGGTGCGGCCATAGCTCTTGAAGGTGTGGTACTCAGGCGAACCGTTTTCTTTATCATTGGCAGAGTCTTGGTTATAGATGCTTTGGTAGTTTTCTGCCTCTATCGAGACGTGGCCGTCGGACTCGATAAACCCTTGAGTGAAATTCTCGGGAACATCACGGTTGATGACGGTTGCCACTACGCGAGGCTCATCCCCAGCGTATCGTTCGAGGCCACGACAGGAACTTGTGAAATTGATGAACACTTCCGTTGTGTTGGGGGCCTTGGGAGCCTTGTCCCAGTCAACAGTCACGAAAACTCGGCTGTCAGAGCCATTGTTGCCGCCCACGGTACCGTTATACTGCGATAGCTTCACGAACGTTTCCCAGGGCGTGGCAAACCAGTTGCATGACTTAGTCCCGCGGTAGAAGACGTCAATATATCGACTTTTAGCGCCCCATGGATCTAACGGCGGCAGGTTAAGGTCATTTGTCGATAGAGGGTGCCATTGACTGTCGCCCTGGACTGTGGCGTTGGAGCCTTCAACCCCGATACCGTACTGGCCACCAAGTGATGGCAAGGTATCCTGGACAAATCTCAAGTCGGGGAGAGTATTTCTCATAGGCTGCTGCCAATATCCGTCATAACCAAGGTGGGTCTCTGGTTGTTGTGAGCGAAAACCGGGATACATCCAGAGATATAAGACTTACGATCCAAGAGGTGCTCCCATTTGCCATCAAGCAACTCATTCCATCTTTGGGTCAGGTTAGAGTCGGCGTACAACAGCTCGACTGACTCTCGAATAACGCTGTTGGCTGAGTTTCGTTTCTGCCCGGCGTACAGCTGGTTTCGAGCGCCGTTAATCTGGATCTTGTGGACAATCTCGCCACCAAGAATGGGATGAAGCAACATCTCAAAGAACGCGGGCTTAAAGCTGTCCTCCAAAGCGTCGTATACCGCTTGTGCATCCTTTCTCAAAATATACCACTGCTGCAAAACCGAGTCGGCCTCGAGGTAGTTGATAACCGAGTAAACGTGTGGTTCGATGAGCTCGAATTTCCGGCGTGCAGCATACATGCCATAGCGAGTTAGGATGCTGGTGATATTCTTCTCAAACCCTTCACCAAACTCACGCTTTGCCCAAGCTTGAACCCATTTCTTAGTGCCATCGATACCCCAGCTTTCTATGTCGTAGGCGAGATCCAGGAAATGGTTTATGGGGATCTCTTTAGGCTTCAGATCGCCGACGTTGACTATCCATATCCGACGAGCGTTTCTTTCGTAAGCCAGACTCATCTGCTCAGTTGTTTTCTCCAGCTGGATTGTGTTGATCCACTTGTAGTTTCTGGGATCGCCAACGTAGTCAAAGTGGTAGTATACGCCAGCGCCTCCTGATCTGTTACTCTCTGCAACAAGTGGCAGTCGACGAACGTTGCCCCAGTTATCATCGGCCCAGAGAAGGGTGATGTCTTCGGGCACTACAAGGCCGCGCTCTTGATATGACTGCACC
This sequence comes from Fusarium staphyleae, assembly GCA_017140175.1. NCBI lineage: Eukaryota > Fungi > Ascomycota > Sordariomycetes > Hypocreales > Nectriaceae > Fusarium > Fusarium staphyleae. The sequence continues at coordinate 14,863 of JADDON010000472.1, read as the reverse complement.
TCCTTGTAAAGACACCAGAGAGACGGGACCTCGGACGCATTTTTAACGCCTAGTCCTTCTTCTATGATCGTTCTCTGGTTATCCACGAGGGTTTCAAGCATCTCGACAATCGCATCAACGCCAAGCTCCCCTTCAATAGCGGTGTCTCCAGTACCTCGCATTGCCATGGTCCACAGGCTGTTGCGGGCATATGGTTTGGCGCGCTGCACTCCATAACGAAAGTACTCATCGATAGTCTGATTGTTCGTGTTATACTGCCATTCTCCCTCGTAGAATGTCCTGAATTCGTTTTGGGCGCGCATCATGGGTTCCGTATGCGAACCACCGAGGACAATCTCGTACGCGTCAAGGAGAGGCTGGTTGAGCGGGTCGTCAACGTAGACAATACTGCCCCATATTGCTGGCCAAAGGTAATTGGCGCGTAGGCGGAGGAGTAGCTCTGAGATAAGGGCGTAGAAATGATGGTTGTAAGGTGCGGCGTCATTCCAGGTATCTTGCCATTGTGTACTGTTTGTGAACGATCAGCTTCTTTTGCTCTTTAGGTTTTCGTCACTCAGCGTACCTAACCCAGCTGGATAAGCCCGGCTGCTCGTCATTCAAGAAGATGCCGCGATACTTGACTGAAGGCGATCGTTGCACTTTGGGCTCTGGGAGCACGTAGATGTTGCTATTCTTCTTGGTCGGAACATCTGCCCACCAGTACCACGGGCTGACGCCAATCTGCTCACTGATGTCGTAAATACCGTATATGGTGCCTCGAGGATCGCTTCCTGCAATCACAAGTGCCTGGGGCGTGCCCTTGATCGGATCTTTGACCACTTGACTGACGAATGCTTCCCAGTCACCCTCCACTTCACCCACATCAATTAAGCCCTGGTCAATAAGCTGATCGATAATCTCCGAGTGGCCGATAGTACCAACGATGAGAACTGTGTTGGCGGGGTCTGGGTCAGAGTATCTAGGTCCAGTGAAGGACCGTTCTTTGAGAGTTGTAAACTGTATCCCGTTTAATAACCGCACCATTTGGGGGAACACCATAAGAACTACTCACTTGCGTGTTGTTTCTGACATCAATAGGCTCAAACGCGTAAGTTGCCGGATCAGAATCTTTCTCCCCGTTGCTAAGCGTGAAGTTGGTACCAGTCACGCGGCCAAAGTCATTCGCAAGATCGCCCGCAGCGCGAATAACACCCCAGTAGTCATCGCTTGAAATAAGGATTTGTCCAGTCGTCTTACCATCACCAAAAAGCTGAAAATCTCCAGATGTCTTCTCGAATGATATGATGCGTTGCTGTCCCAAGGCCGTAACGGAACGCGTGAAGCCCAATAAAATTCCCCAGTAGAACAAAGCTAAGGCTGCCATGACGGCTTTATGAAGTTGAATTGATTGTAGAACTTGTGGTATTCAATGAGAACGAAGAATAAGTCGGTCGACTTGGAGGCCGCAGGGAAGTGATATGAGCCCGTTATTTACTCGAAGTTTAGGCTAATGGTGTCCAACATTAGTCAATTGTTGACGAGAAATACTCGCTTGATAAAGTATAGTACCTCTCATCCGGATGGAGGTCATGATCTTCCGATTCATTATTGTGCTTGCTGGAAATGCGTTCCCTACCGCTTCACGGAAAACCTGTTTATGCTTCACATCAAGATCGGCATCAACTTCCAGCCCAATCACGGCATGTGTGAAGACCGGCAGTTACTGGTAAATGCGACGATTTCCCCGCCTGTGGTGGCTGTACGGAGCGTTGTTCCGGCCGCAACAAGGGTTAGAGAGGTAATGCAAGGTAGAGATATGCGCTGCTCCGCAATATGGTGAGTAATGTGCCATAACCGTTCATATATATCAACGATTTGTTCTTCTATATGACTGTGCCTCGCCGCGCATTAGTCTAATCTCTAATAACAATCATGTGAGATGGTCTCCAAGATGGTCAACGGGGCTCCATATCAGTTTACATGAATTCCAGAAACTGCCGATAGATGGATCACCGATGTCCTTGGAATTTGATCTTGCGGGGAAGGTTACATCCAAGGATAAATGTTTCATTTATCCGCTTGAACGAACCAACTCATTCCACAACTAAGTACCACTGCAAGACACTGCTTTAGGTAAGAGTAAAGTTGTAAAGTTGCAGATTGAGTATCAATGTAGCTCTAGCAGATTATATATTGATGGGTGGCTGTGGAAATCTCAACTTCTGACTTATCCTCATGGTCTCAGCTCACCCAGCAATCTGTAACTTATGTGAAATGACAGTTGATAACCACATTTTGCTCTTTTCTAGAGATTAGTAAGGATTAATATCTATCATTATAATATCTCATCCGTATTTATATCGAAGATCGGTCATGACTTGGAGCTTTTGTACTCCAACCTTTGCAGGATATGATTACCTTTGTTGTAAATGTATACGGACATGCGATTATCTATTTTTGTTTGAGCTTTTCGGACCTCGATACGTTGAGCTGCGCAACAGAGACCTATGACTACAATGACGAGTGAACTAAAAGAGGTGAATGGTTTAAGGTTAATAGAATTTACAAATGCTATTTAGCTACTAAGGTGGCCGACATGTAGGCCCCCTTAGTAGGAAAATTGGCTTGGACGATTCGAGTTAGCATAGACCATTCTTCTACGATCTAACAAGTCAACACTAGGGATTTTATGAGACTGTTATGCCGTCTCAGACCAAGTATGACGGATTACAGGAAGCTGCAGGAAATGCGCAGTCGGATTTCAAGTTTATTATCATACTCTTCCATTTCTCTCTATTTCAAGTAACGTTGTTGTAGTAAGTGCCATACCATGAGCGAATAACCAGGAGTGTGCAGTAACGGAACTTTTACTCAACTCCCAAGCTGTGTGATATCTCATTGTTTTACATTCCACGGGACATTTAGACTAAAGAAAGCCCTTATGCACTGCATGCAAAGCTTCATTTCCCCTTCGACCTCTCGTGACCTTTAAATTAGGGAGAATAAGAGTTAGTGTCTCACGCTCAAAATTATCAGCAAATACGGTGAGTCCCTGCACTAGAGTTGTCCCATGACAGTTCGGTGCCAAGCTGGGGATGGGATATCGGCAACTTACATACCGATCATGGTATGACTTTTCAACTTGTGCGTGGGTTGATTGGAGTGCCTCTCTCGGCTCGCCCCCGATGGACCGAGACATTGTGTTGACCTTCACCCCTTGTGGCTTGGCTACTAATATGTACTAGCTACACATCTTGTTGGCATCATTATAAGATCGGGAAAATGGTATTGGGAGAAGCCGTGTGACCATTGGCTGGTATCCCGTTCTCGGCTACCTACATTTGATGATAGAGACATTAAACAGCTCGAGACTTCAAATTCAACACCTGTTGCTCCGCAGCACACCCTAAAACGCATCAATCACGCCCACGTATATCGCATTTTAAACTGTCGAACATCTAGTTAGGGGGTTGTGACTAGATTCAAAACCAAGACATCGTTAAGGGGTAGACCCTGCTCGAGGCTTACACCAGCCTTCAACCTCACCTTTTGTGGCGCCTGGCATTTTAATCCGGGGAAACATCGTACTCTTTCAGTTCCAGGGACACTTCCCCAGATTATCAGCCTCGAGATGGGCTACTCGTCGCCTCTAGTATAGGAGCGAACCCTCCGTCAGAAGTATAAGAAGAAGCACTGTTCCCGCCAAGTTTGTGATTCTTCAGCTCAATCCGCAATACCAACTTTGTAGCTTGTGTCTCCCATTCCTTGAAACTCCTCACTCCAGTTATTCTTTTTTTCTTTCTGATCTTTTCGTCCAACCCTAGTCACTCATTGAAATCTTCAGCATGAAGTACTCTTATACCTTTGTTGGTCTCTTGACCGTCGCTCTGAGCTCATCTGCAGCTGCTGATGAGTGCTCTACCACCTGTGGTCAGCAGCACGACTCTTGCATTGCTGCACCCGATGCAAACCATGCATCATGTGCTGCAGATTACGCTTCTTGTCTAGGATACAACCCCTATCTTGATACTGGCTTTGTGGCCCCGACTGCGTGCTCTCACACCACTGATATCTCTACTGGCACTCCCGCCCCCGATGCTTGTGTTCTGGTTTGTGACAACAACCACGATGCCTGCATCACTGGTGCTGGAGCTATCATCAAAGTCTGTGATCATGAGTTCGACTCTTGCCGATCTGTCTGCTCCGGCACTACCACCGCCACCACCACCACCACCCCAACCATGCCCATCCACACTGGCAAAGTTGATGCTTGTGCCCAGGCCTGCACTGAACAGCACAATGCTTGTAACGTCGCCCCTGGAGCCAACCACGCCAGCTGCGCAGCGGAGTTTGCTCAGTGTTTGGGCTACAATCCCTACGGAAACGGTGGCTTCGTTGAGCCCACTGCTTGCTCTCACAGCATGACCACTGTACCTGTCCCCCACCAGACCGATAGCCCCGAGGCTTGCTGTGAGCTTTGCACTACCTACCACAAGGAATGTTACAGCTATGATGGAGCAGTCATGGAGGAGTGCGACTCCGAGCTGACTCTTTGCCTTGGCTACAGTCCCTTCGAGACTGGTACCTGGATCGAGCCCTCAGCTTGCGCTCCCGGCGTCCCAATGCCCAAACCTCCTGTCAAAGTCGGTAGCAAGCATAAGTCTTCCAGCGAACACCACTTTACCAACGAGCACTACTCTTCCAACCAGCATCACTCTTCCAGTGATCACCAAACCGCTGAGCAGTGCTGCGTTTCCTGCACCACTGCCTACAAGGAGTGCTGCGCTGCCGACGGTGCCATTGTTTCTGACTGTGATGCCTTTTATTCCGATTGTCTTGGTTACAACCCCTTCCACATTACCCCTTACGTCGAACCTACTGTCTGCAAGGGTGGTGACTACATAATCTCTGGTCCTTCCACCAATGTTGATGACAACCACGACAAGACTAGCGAAACCCATGGCCAGGCAGGCGAGAGCACAAAGACCAGCACTACTACTAAAAGTGATAACAAGCCAAAGACCGGTGATAACACCATGACTGGTGACAACGCCAAGACCGAGACCACTGGCAAGACTATCAAGACAGGCGAGGCCGAGGAGTGTTGTGTTGCCTGCACCAAGGCCTACAACTCCTGCTGCAGCGCCAACGGCGCTGACATTTCCACTTGCGAGACCCAATACTCTTCTTGTCTAGGCTATAATCCCTTCGAATCTGTTACATGGGTTGAGCCTACTGTCTGTGTCTACGATGGCTACAACGGTGACAGCCACGGTGACGATGTCGTCCTCGTCAGCGGCGGCGAGCGTCTGAGACCCGTCTTGGTTCTTCTAGCTATCGGAGCTGCATCTCTTCTCTGTTAGTATACCCTGTTGCCAAAGCTAAAGACATCGCTGATATCTGGGACGTTCAGAAATCACCACACATGCAACCCTATCACGCCCTTGCGTCTTTAGTCTTCCTATTGCTCTGAAACGCCAGAAGCTATTCCGATTGGTGGTTTACCTATACCAGGCAGGGGTCTCTTTTTCTTATTACATATTATGATCTTATGCTTCACGGAATTGTCATTGTGCCTAAGTAAATATGACACGAGACATATGTTATGTATTAGCTATGACCGGATTCAGTTCTTGTGGACAGCTACATGGAAGGCGACAAGCAGCGTTAATATCATAAATAATATTTCCCGCTCGAACCTTCTTGCTACTTTGTGGCTGGTGTCTACAAGAGTCTCCGAGAAATATGGTTGATACCTCCTTACGTGCTTGCTTCTCCTATCCCTCCCTGCACCCTCCCCTCCCCTACTAGTTATCCCGTGTTTCTATTCTGGCGAACAGAGCTTTTTGACTTTAAACAGGGATGTGCTTGAAACCTGTAGGTATATCCAAAACTACGATTTGCTTAAATGAATCAGCTTGAATGTTTTTCCACCAACCAGTAGCCCCGTCGTAGATGTAACGCAAGACAACCATGGAAACTCTCACTGTTCTTAGCTAGAAGTATAATGACATGGCCATCTGGTTGAATTTGTCTAAAACTAGATGCGGAGGACGTGGTTCCGGCCATATTGGTGATCTGCGTGTACGCGGGTGTTTATGCCACTCCCTGGCATTTCTTTTTTTCCACCTATCGCATTCGAAAGTCTGAAATCCTGGGGTAGACTTTGCATGAGTAACGTTAATCTATGATTCAAAGGTTGCTTGTCTTTAAGTATTAAAAGAGACATACGACGCCAAGTATAGCTTCCCGAACCGGTACTGTTCTGTTCATCAGGCCTCAAGACAGTGAACAGTATTACCATGAAGCTTCTCGCCACCCTGAATCTTGTTACTGCAGCTCTTGCTGCCAGTCGAACATCTGCTCCAGACGGATGCTTGACTGTCCGCAAGTCGCCCTCCAGCGGCCAGTATGGCACTATCCAAGCTGCAGTCAATTCTCTCTCCACTTCATCCACCGCTTCCCAGTGCATCTTCATCGACCAGGGTACCTATAATGAGCAGGTTCTCGTGCCGACTCGGAAGGCGCAGCTATCTATCTATGGATACACCACGGACACCAGTGGCTACTCTGGGAACAAGGTTACGATTACAGGCAAGAAGAGCCAGGCCGATGGGCTCAACAACGACGAGACAGCCACTCTCCGCGTGAAGTCGCCCAACTTCAAGCTCTACAATGTCAACGTGGCGAACACGTATGGCAAGGGTAGCCAAGCCGTGGCCGTGAGCGCTTATGCTGACAGCGGATACTACGGATGTGCCCTCACAGGGTACCAGGACACTCTGCTCAGCAACGTAGGGTATCAGTTGTACTCAAAATGCCTGATCCAAGGTGCTACCGATTTTATCTTTGGCCAGCAAGCGTCCAGCTGGTTCGAAAAGTGCGACATCCGAGTTGTCAGCGCCTCAATTGGCTATATCACCGGTGAGAATAGCATGCTCTTGGTACAGTGAATAGTTCTAACAGACCGCAGCCAATGGACGCGACTCGTCCTCCGGCATCTCGTACTATGTCTTCAACAACTGCAACATTGCCGCAGCCTCTGGCAACACTGTCTCTAATGGTGCTTACTACCTTGGACGCCCCTGGAGAGAGTACGCTCGCGTGGTCTTTCAGAAGACCTCCATGTCCGCTGTAATCAACTCGGCAGGATGGAGGATCTGGAACTCGGGAGACGAGCGCATCAGCAACATCCTTTTCGGAGAGTACGGCAATACCGGTGCTGGTGCTTCGGGCTCGCGTGCTTCCTTTTCTAAAAAGCTTTCTTCACCGGTTTCTATCTCGACTATTTTGACCAGCAGCTATGCATCTAAGGGGTATTATGATGCCTCTTATATGTAGTCGCAAATGAGGGAATGTTTTCTATACTGAATCAAGCCACGTGCTAAGTTGCAAAGATTGAAAGATGGCCATCGACGAACAGAAAGGCGGCTGGGATGATGTAGATAGTCCTTTCGGCCAAAACTAGCCGCACTATCGTGTCATCAGACTCACTATGCTCCCTTTTTTAACGTGTTGTTCATTCTGGCTCTAAGATGCGTCTACCTTCTTAATGAGAAGTTGTGCCACTGTCTTTGCTTGTGATCACGCCTTAACCCACTTACGTTACGTGACCTTCGCGAAGGATTCTGGAGCGGATCCGAGCATCTCCGGACCCGACTACCTGGATCACTAACGCTCTCTAGTAACTTCTGAAGGATGGTCTGACTCTTATAACGTTCTCAAATAGACTAGTAAGCCTCCGTCCACTTATGTTTGCGTTTGCAGCTCTCCATCACATCGATATTTCCCTGAATGAACGCCAATGTCACTCCACAACTTCGAGTCTGGAATATCCCCAAGTCTAAACCTGAATCCTGATGTCGCCAATAAGCCAAGTGCCTTGGCTTGTATCGAATGCCGAAGAAAGCACATAAAATGCGATGCCGGTGCTCCTCAATGCCTCCGTTGCCAAACGCACGGCTTACAATGCCATTATGAGCCCTCTCGACGAGGCCTCAAGAGACGAAAGGTTCACCATCAATCATCAAGCTCAAGTTTGGGTCCAGGAAGCGCATCAACTATCGCGGCGCCGACGGACGCAATGATTAGCATTAGGCAGCGAGAACCCGAGCAGATCATATGGGACTCAACTGGTCCTCATTATAGCTCTACGAACACTGAGCATCCTACTGATGGGAATGAAGGCGATTGGAGCCAAGCTAGCTTCGACCAGCGTCTTGTTGAGTGCGCATTGGCGAGTAGTCACGTACAAGACAGTGACGAGGTCGGTGCGATGGAAGACGATGACCTTCTCGTCAACCTCTTTTACGCCAATTTCTTTTACGCACACCCTTTTCTGGTGCCTCGGTCGTTATACGCAGCTCAAAGATACTCTTCATATCTGAAGCTTGTCGTCCACCTGATCGGCTGCCACTACTCCGGTACAGAATGTAGCGAGACAATGCAGGGTCTCGCCGACGAGGCCCTGAAGCAAGCTTGGAGTAGCGAGAAGAGAAGTTACGTTCTTGTACAAGCTCTTCTTCTCTTCTCGATAATCCTGCACGCCCGTTGTATACACGACAGATCCCGCACGAGTCTGTCCCAAGCTGTCTCCCTTGCCTTGGAACTAAACATGCATCGCAAAACAGCTAGTTTTGAAAGCTCAGGGGATACGCTGATCATCGAAGAAAGTCTCAGAAGAACGTGGTGGGAGCTCTATATCATGCAGGGATTAATGGCCGCCCTCCGCCATGAGTCAAGTTTTCGGTGCAACAGTGTCAAGACAGACGTGCCTCTTCCTTGCGAGGAGTTCCTTTATACGGGGGAGGCGTTGCTCTTTGAGCCCTCAACGCTGGAGCAGTTCGAAGCAAGGATCTACGCCAAGGAAGACCACCCGTTTTCTTCATTTGCCTACCGCATCGAGGCTACTCAGCTTTTATCTCGCGCTCTCACGATAGCTACCACACACGAGCTTCACTCTGACCAGATTCAGAATATCGATAACCTCTTGACGGCGTGGCCTCATCACTTGGATGTCAGCAAAACGGAACTTCTAGACGCAGCTGGACCTGTAGATCAAGTGCTTCTCCAAGCACATATGATGGTTCAGTATACCACCATGTATCTTCACTTTCCACGAAGCAACTTGGTCGGCCTCGTTGTAGCACCAGCTTCCATAAATCCAGGTCTAGATTTACTTCCTACGTACTCGAGATCAAGACACGGCGTCAAAGCAACTGAAGCTGCTAAGCGTTTCATTGACTTGGCTGCTTTGGAAACTTCGGCTGTCAAATACTCGCCCCTATTTATCAACGGTCTGCTCCTAAGCTGTACTATTCAGCTGTCTGCTTGCTCGCTGCGTCCCTCAAACTTTCAAGGGCAGTATTACAGTCGCTTGCGCTTGAGTCTGGGAATCCTGAAGACGCTGAGCCCGGTGTGGGCGTTAGCTCGAGAGGCAACAGAGAGCATCAAGGCCATGACTTCCGAGGTGCTACCCAAAGAAACCAATACTTCATCATCTCATTCAATGTCACTGGGTGATAGCGGAATTAACGTGAGTTCTCTGCATGAGGTCGTTATCTCTTGTTTATCGTGGATGGAGTTCCCAGTATAGCATGATGGTTGTCCGGTCATTGAGGAAAATTTGGGAAGTATCTTGGCAAGCCAATTTAGAATAGAATTCGAGGTTATCCTCAGCTGTAAGGTAGTCAAATGCCAGAGTTCCACGACCAAGGTATCTGGGTATGTCCTAAAATACAGATAAGTATGTCCCACCGCGATATTGGAGGTAAGTTCTTGCAGTGTCTCATTTACAGCCATAAAGAAGCCTAAAATGGCATGTATTGCCTAGCCGAGACTGACAAGATTTAGGTATATCGCCGTCTTCAACGCCAAGTCATCATACCGCAGCAGTATTGCGCCATCGGTTCCTCCCGAAGAGCAGGCTCCAAGAGCCCTATCAGCTTATCTTGATGCTCTACGAACGATTAATACTTCCGGAGGTACGGAGTAGATCCGAGTGTATCCACCATACCAGCGGAGCCGCATATTGCGGAACCGCGCATGAACCGCATGGTTAGGCTAGTCCAATTACTCTGCAGTAGTATGAAGGTGAAGGAAAATACAGCTAGCATTCGTTACATACTTGTGTCCTCCCACCTTGGTCATGTTCTCATGCAATATCCGTACTCTAACTCAGTATCAGCCTTATCATGAAAAACGGATACTCATCGTCGAGCGTAGGTCTGGGTTGTGTGATATGAAAGGTTCCATGTAACTATAAACAAGGATCTCGTGCTTATCCGGCTGTGTTTTCCTTCATCCGCGTAGGGAGATCACACAATTCGACCATCTTTGACAGCAAGATATGAGTCTTGTGTTTAGGCAGTAGGAATCAAGCATTTGTACCTGCAAGAACAAGACCCAACACCTGCAACATCCATTTGTCGACCATCATGTAGCTTATCCATGGAACTAGGCTGCAACAGTGCAAATTCTAGTGTCTGTCAAGGTCCAAGGCCACGATGAGCCTGGACTGTTTAGTGTCGCCTTCAACACTCGATAGAATAGTAGCCTCTGCGGGAGAATCGCGCTGGGAGAGCACGCCATCACTAGGGTGAAAGAGTGCACGGATAGCCCGACCCTTCGTCACCCGTCTCGGCATCTTTAGGCCTAAACCGTCCATAAACCCCGAGAGCTGGCCCAAGCCAAACCATTTCGTTTGAGAGACGCCGATTAGAGCCTTTTCGGGGCCTAGATGTAGGAACGTCATCTTGGGATTGCATCTATATATAAGAACAGGGTACTTTGTCAGCTTTACATAGTTCCCAGCTGTTCACTCTGTGAAAGCTACAAGTCGAAAGATCGGAATCATGAGCGACCAAAAGCAGCCAGACCCGACAGTTGTACGATCCAGCAGCTCGTTCAACGAAAAGACAATTATATCCAGCAATGCTGCCGATGTGACTCTGGAGCTCATCGAGAAACATGGACATGAAATTGGTGAACTGACACCGGCAAAACTCAAGAAGCTCAAGCGAAAGATCTACATCCATGTGCTTTGTTTAGTCACATTTATCGACTTTATGCTCTATGTAGGTTTACCACTCGTTATTTGTTACTTGCGTCCAGACGACCGTTGCTAATGCTGGCGATATCAGGTTGACAAGTCGACTTTGGGCCAGGCCACTCTTCTGGGGCTTTTTGAGGATACAGGGCTCAATAATGCCGAATACAACAATCTGAATTCTTTGTTCTACACGGGTAAGACAAGATGAGGCGATTGGAACATGGGAGAACCACCGCTAATTGAACATCTAGGCTACATCCTTGGCCAGATTCCCGGGCAATTCCTCATCCAGAAACTACATCTTCGAACCTACATTTCAGGGACCATCTTCAGCTGGGCAGTCATCGTCTTGCTGCATTGTGTGGCCAAGAGCTATCAAGCCCTCATTCCGCTTCGTTTCTTCCTCGGATTCGTGGAATCCGCAGTCATTCCCGCTCTTGAAATCACCATGGCCATGTTCTTTACCCCAGAAGAGCTTCATCACGTTCAGCCGCTTTTTTACATATCTTGCATTGGTTCGCCCATGTTCACTGGACTGGTTTCATACGGCCTACTCTTCAGTAAAGTCAGCACAAGTCCCTGGAAGTTTTTCATGATCATCACGGGCGGAGTCTCCCTGGTGCTTTCGGGCATTACCTGGGTTGCATACCCAAATAATCCTGCAACGGCGTGGTTCTTATCTACTGAGCAAAAGGTGCATGCCATTCAGCGAGTTCATGAGTCGACACGGAGCTCGATCGAGCAAAAGACATTCAAGAAGTACCAATTTTACGAGGCATTGAAAGATCCTGTGTCTTGGCTCTTTGCTGGTGCGGGCTTCACACTGATGCTGGCCAACAACCTCCCTTATCAGCAAAGTCTACTGTTTCTCGACCTTGGTGTCTCCCCATTAGGATCCACGTTGGTCTGGGTGGCATCCGGTGGCTTTGCTATTCTTGCCTGCATCACAGCGTCGATCCTCATTCGCATATTTCCTGGATACAGCGCCTACTGGGCAGCTCTGTGGTGCATTCCCTGCATTGCCACAAGCATCGGAATGGTGACTATCTCTTGGGACAAGACCATTCCTCTTCTTGCTTGCCTCTTGATTCCCCCTAATTGCTTTGCCCAGACGTGGATTGTTTCGCTAGGGTGGCTCTCTTCAAGCTGCGCCGGTCACACCAAGCGGCTGACTAGGAATGCTATGTTTATGATTCTGTATGGAATATCCAACATCATTTCTCCCCAGCTTTGGAAGTCTGGAGGGCCTCGCTACTACGGTGCTTGGTCAGCCCAGATCGTCATCAGCTTCACCATGACACCGCTGCTGTTGCTCTTGATTCGGTACATCTTGGTCAAAAGAAATAAAGAGCGCCGCCAATGGATAGCTGAACAAGCTGCTCTTGGAAATCACGGAGAGGGAATCGTGGAGCAGGTTGTTGGAGACGAGACGGTCAAGGTCAAGGTCGACGTTGCTATGCTTGACTTGACTGACTTGGAGAACAAGTTTTTCATCTACCCTCTTTAAGGCGCCAAGTCATATTTAGGCCTTTCCTCTAACTACCTACTCAGGAGACAAAAAGGGCCGAGATTTTCAAGCAAAGATTCTAGACTCGTGGTCTCTCTCGCTCCTTTTACATATTGTTGTAACCAGCCGGTGGCGGCCATCCTCTTGCATACTCCCCGGTCAGGTCTATGGCCGAAGTACCATAAAGAAGCATGATGCTAGTTAGAGTTCTAACATAGACTGAGCAAATAAAATAGCAAAAGATTTTCGCGAGAGAATCTTAGCCTCCGCCCTTGATTGACATGCCCGTAGTGAACCCCACTTCCGCCCAACTTTGACATCCATGCGCCCTATTTGGACATGCGAACTAACGACAGGATGGTTTCTTTTCCTTCTCCTAGCGGGGTCTGAATGACTTTGTACAAGTTCGAAAACCTCAAAGTCAGTAGAAACGTGATTATAGGTACTCATGCAGAAGTACACGGGCTTGATATCACTCAGTCAGCGGTCTACAACCAGAGTGATAGACCACCAGTGACCAGTCCAGGCCTCTTTACATCCAGAGAGTTCCAAGATTATGGTAAAGATCATTGTGGGGTTCTACACTCTGTTCTCCGGAGTAATTATGGAGAGAAAGCAGCGCCTTGATGTATCTATTATATAATGTTATTCAGGTCAAACTCGACAGGCTCCACCAGTCTTCGCCTTAGAGCGACAAGACGGCGTATGAAGCGAAAGGCGATGGTGCCGAGGGCATTCGTTTAAGAACGTTGGTACCTCCACATTCGACAAGCAGGAAGACCGATGTATTTCGCTCTAGAATTCGGTACTGTCTCTTCTTGATCTCAGCTCAGTATTTATGGTTCGTTCTATACTACCCGATGCACTGCAACCCTTGAGCTTGCGCAATGGACATACAAGCCAAGAACCAACAGAGTCACCATACACACAACTTCACAATGTCAACCAAGTCATCTCAAGAAGATAGCCTACAGTCTGATACCCATCTTGAGAGAGGGCTCCATGGCAGACATCTCCAATTCATTGCCATCGGTGCCACGATTGGCACAGGCCTGTTCCTTGGAACTGGATCAGCCCTCTCAACCGCCGGCCCAGTTTCTCTGCTCATAGCATTCCTCTTTGTCGGATCAGTTCTCTTTTCGGTAATGACTGCTCTCGGGGAGATGGCAGCTTATATCCCCGTCGCGGGCGCCTTTACGACCTATGCGACACGGTTCCTCGATCCCACGTTTGGATTTGCCATGGGATGGATCTACTGGTTCAGTTGGTCCATCACGTTTGCTCTCGAGCTCACGGCCGCGGGATTGATCATCCAATATTGGGAGAAAAGTCTTAATATCGGTATTTGGATTGCTGTATTCTGGGTCTTATTCACTATGGCCAATTTCCTTCCGATCCGTTGGTTCGGAGAATTTGAGATGTGGTTCTCCAGTATCAAAGTCATCACCATAGTCGGCTTCATCATCTTTTCGATATGCGTCAATGCTGGTGTCGGCGACCAAGGATATCTAGGCTTCAAATACTGGAAGAACCCCGGTGCCTTTGCTCAATACCTCGAAGAAGGGGCCACAGGCACATTCATCGGGTTCTGGTCAGTCTTGATCACCGCTGGCTTTAGCTACCAAGGTGCTGAACTCGTTGCTATCGGAGCAGGCGAAACCAAAGATCCCCGGAGTTCAGTTCCATCTGCTATGAGGTGGACTTTCTGGGGCGTTTTCACCATTTTTATTGCTACCGTGTTCTTCCTCGGTATCAACATCCCATATACCAACCCGGACCTTACAAAGGAGTCGCAAGATGCCTCAGCATCACCACTGGTCATTGTCGCTCAGCTTGCTGGAGTTCCGGTTCTTCCCTCGATACTCAACGCTGTGCTTCTGACTGCAGTTTTGACTGCCGCTAATTCAGATGTCTACTCGAGTAGCCGTATTCTCATCTCCCTGGCCGATTCTGGCCATGCCCCAGCGTTCCTCAAGAAAACAAACCGATTTGGCACGCCTTACTTTGCAGTTGGTGTTTGCGCCATGGTTGGTTTCCTGTTATTCTTGAATTTATCGACTGATGGCGCTGTGGTCTTCGACTGGTTCCTGAGCATTACTTCTGTATAAGCTATAAAATACCCAGCCTATAGGCGCCCGTAGGTACCCATACTTATTATAGGTTACCTATAGGTATAGGTAGGTAATCACTTAAATAATATAGGTACCTATAATAGGTAATTAAATTAGAGGTTTTACCTATAAGTAAATAGTTATACCTATAGGTACCTAAAGTTAAAAGAATAATTTAAGAGACTTAATATTAGATTAATTAAAGGCTAGCTATAA